>JAPFFP010044512.1:0-12346 GCA_026153255.1 Solanum medicagineum | reverse complement strand
TACTTATTAATAAGAGAATAAGGCAGCAACTTCTGGTCGTAGCTACCTGCTTGAGCAGCTTCCAGTTGTCTTACCTGCTTCAGCTACATGCTTCTTTGCGTTTATTATATGGGGCCAATAAAAAATATTTCGTGAACTTTTTAATTTAATCTTTTCAAGGAAGTTGTGTATTGACGTGTCTGTTTCAATTACTTCATAATATTTTTTTAGTTGCTTCAATTATAATTTTTTACAATAATTTTTGAAATATAGATAAAAAAATTCGATTGATGTTACATAAATCGAGACTAAAAAGTAATTATATTTCAGCCTCCGATGAGCCAACAAAAAATATTTTGTGGGCTTTTAATTTAATATTTTCAGGGCAACTATATATTGACATGTCTACTTCAACGACTTCATAATATTTCATTAGCTGTTTCAATTATAATTGTACGATATCTTCTAAAATATCTTGGAAAAATCTATCGATGTCACATAAATCAACAACAACAACAACATACCCTGTGATATCCCACAAGTGGGGTCTGGGGAGAGTAAATTGTACGCAGACCTTGCTGCTACCTCATGAAAGTAGAGAGACTGTTTCCTAAAATCCTCAGCTCAAAACCCATAAGCAGAAAGACTAGATGTGACAAAATGAAATCTAAAGTAAGGGGAGGTAAGAGAACAATGTCACATAAATCGAGACGAAAAAATAATTTATATTGCGGCTTCCGATGAACCAACAAAAAATAATTTGTGGGCCTTTTAATTTAATCTTTTCAAAGCAATTGTGAATTGACGTGTTTACTTCAACGACTTGATAATATTTCTTTACTTGCTTCAATTATAATTTTACAATATCTTCAAAAATATATAGGAAATATCTATCGATATTTTTTAAATCGAGACTAATAAATCATTTATATTGAATCTGTGCTAGCGCAGACATTCGCCACTAATATATGTATAATTATTCTTATATATTATAATTTATTTTTGTTCAATAAATTTGTGATTGACTTAGGTTTTGAACACCCCTTATGTAGAAGTAGATTGTAGGAAGGAAAAAGCAAAATGAAAAGTATCTTTATTGTTATTCCATTGATAGAACGGTAAAGACAATAGTTTTCACCGCCGAAGAAATTACCGTGATAGTCTACGAGACAAGTTGTAACCCTGGCTTGCTCCTGTTATAATTATGGTGATAAAAATAGTGTGATATTAGAAAAAGGTAAATTGATCAAAATATAATTGTTTTATGTTTTATAATAAATAAGTTAAAAAAAATATCACAAATATTTTTCTTGAATTTATGTGAAGCTTTTTGAAGTACAAACGATTAAAACATTTAATTTAATCACAAATTAGAGTACAAATAATTGATATATTCAAAATTAAAATTTATATATTTAAAGTTTGAGAAAAGTATTATTTATTTTTTCCATATAAAGTGAATTTATAAGACAATGTACACGTATTAAAAAAATATATAGAAGAACATAATAAATTATATATACGTCTCCTGGGAAATATAAACTTTAATTAAAGCAAGGCCAAAAATAAAAAACTTAAAAAACTTTAAATAATGAAAAAGCATAAAAAAAATTCATGTATAAATCAACATATTGAATGATTCACAATATTTTTAAGAGGTTTAAGAAAATTATAATTCTTCCTCATTTTCACATTCAGTGGACCATTGAAATATAAAAGAATCAAGATTCAAGAATATAAATTAAAACTTACGTACTTTTTACTATTTATCTTTTTTTATTATTGATATAATTTCTTCGTCCCATATAAATTTAATTTGTGAGATAATATTTATATATTAAAAAAATATTTAATGACATAACTTAAAGCATATTTTTCATTATACTTTTTATGAAAACATAAATATAACTTTACACATAATATAAGTTATCTTTCAAAAAATATAAAAAAATTTTAATAAATAAATTAAAAAACAAATATAAAAAAGACTAAACATTAAACCATAAAAAGAATTTCAAAAACTAAATTAACATGAGACAGAGAGATTACTGCTCATTCTTTTAAAATATGTAAAATTTCCAAGAATTACGTAGTCACACTTGAAAAATAAGTGAAGAAAATAATGCATGGAATTGTTGCAGGGTTAGGATAAACCGCGTGGATAGTCACGAGTTACAACGGTAGACTGCGCGTGCGTTATTTGTGGCACATTTTCTAACATAAGATGTGTCCCTGCGTGGGACATGGCATTTGAAGTTTGTGCCCTTCCCACCTCCAATGCCGCCTCCATAAACGGGAAAATCTACATTAGTACTACCGTGTTCATGCTTTCATACGATTGCTTTTTATTGAAGGCAAAATCTATTTCGCCACAATCGTCCAAATATAAAGTTTCCTTCATTTATTTTTAGTTTCAAATATTGATTTGATATATTTATTTTAAAAAAATAATTAATAATAATAACAACAAGTTCAGTGGAATTTTATAAATGGCCTGGGAAGGATAAAATATACGCAGATCTTACCACTACCTCAAAGGCAGAGAGACTATTTCTTGAAACCTTCGGCTCAAAAACCCATAAGAAGAATAAACTATATATGACAAAAAAAGAAAAGGAAAAGGAAAAAAAGGAACAATGACTAATAACTAAAAGTACATGATAATATGTAAATATGATAAAATTAACATATATAAGACGGATAATGATAACATAAGATATAAAGACATGACTGATACTACTACCCTACTATATCCCAACGCCAAACATCAACCTAATCCTACAAACCTATTAGCCTGCTACTCTAATTTGCGACCTCCACTCCTTTCTATCTAAGGTCATGTCCTCGGTGAGATCAAGTTTCATCATATCATGTCTGATCACCTCCCCCAATACTTCTTCGGTCTACCTCTACTCCTTCGTGTAACCCCTAAATCCAACCTCTCGCACCTCCTGACAGGAGCATCGGTACTTCTTTTCTGCACATGTACTAACCATCGCAGTCTCGCTTCCCTCATCTTGTCAGCCACAGGGGCCACCTCTAACTTCTCCCGAATGGTCTCATTCCTAATATTATCACTCTTGGTATGTCGACACATCCATCTCAACATCCTCATCTCCGTGACCTACATCTTCTGAACTTATGAGTTTTTGATTGGCCAACATTCCACCCCATACAACAAAGACGGACTAACCAACATTTTATAAAACTTGCCTTTAAGTTTAGGTGGTATCTTCTTATCACACAGTATTCTAGAGGCAAGCCTCCATTTCATTCATGCTACCCTAAAACAATTTGTGACATCATCATCAATATCGCCACTACTCTGGGTGATGGACCCAAGATATTTAAAGTTATCTCTCTTAGGAATTGGTTCAGTAGAAAGCCTCACATCAATGTATGCTTCGTCCCTTACAACACTGAATTTGCACTCCAAGTATTCTATTTTGGTCATACTTAGTTTGAACCCTTTGGATTCGAAAGCCTGTCACCAAACTTACAATCTATCATTAACTTTATCCCAGTCTCATCAATCAATATTATGTCTTCCACAAATAGCATACACCATGGAACCTCTTCTTGAATAAACCATGGCAGCTCATCCATCACCAAGGCAAACAGAAAAAGGCTCAACACAGATCCTCGATGAAGTCTCATCTTAATGGGAAAATACTTTGAGTCTCCTTCCACCATTCTTACTGAGTTTTGGCTCTATCGTACTTTTCCTTTATCACCTTAATATACACTATTGGAACACCTTTCACCTCTAGACAACTCCGTAGGACATTTCTCAGAACTTTGTCATAGGCCTTCTCGGGATCAATGAACTCCATATGAAGTTCCTTCTTTCTTACCCTATATTTCTCCATTAATCTTCGAGCAAGATGAATTGCTTCGATAGTGGACCACCCAGGCATGAATCCAAATTGATTTTGTGAATAGACACTCCTTTTCTCACCCTCATCTCCAGAACTTTCTTCTAGACCTTCATAGTGTGGCTTAACAACTTGATACCCCTAAAATTATTACAGTTTTGAATATCACCCTTGTTCTTGTACAATGGAACTATTGTAATCCTTTATTTATCGGGCATCTTGCCAGTCTTCGTAATAGTATTGACGAATCCAGTCAACCACTCTATACCATCCTTGACCATGTTCTTCCAAAAATCTACAGAAATCTCATCGGGTTCGATCGCCTTCCCTCTCGTAATCCTACTAATAGCACGTCTAACCTCCTCAACTCTGGACCACTTGCAATAACCAAAATCTCAATGACTATCGGAATGTGCCAACTCACCCAGCTCAATATCTCTATCTCCTTTTTGGTTTAACAGTCTATGAAAGTAAGCTTGCCACCTTAACGTAATGGAAGTCTTATCCACCAACACCTCACCCTCCTCATCCTTGATGCACTTCACATGGTCCAAGTCACAAGCTTTTCTTTCTCTCTCTTTGGTGAGCCTATACAATCTCTTATCCCCGCCTTTATTACTTAGCCCCATATACAAGTGCTCAAACGCTGCTGTCTTAGCACTCATCACCGTTATCTTCACTTCTCTCTTTGTCGTCTTATAGATCTCCTTAAGCCTTCACTTTTCATTGTCATCCCTACACTCCAACCACTTCGTATAAGTAGTCTTCTTAGCTTTCACTTTGCCTTGAACTTCGTCATTCCACCACTAATCACCTGATGCCCACCAAAAGTCCCTCTCGAAACCCCTAGTACCTCGATAACTAATTTTCTAATGCAACCAACAGTAGTGTCCCACATATTATTCACATCTCTGCTATTACTTCAAGCCTCTATGCTACTCAACTTTCCTTCCATCTCTCAAGAAAGGGCAGGAGTTAGGCATCCCCATGGCCAACAATGATGCTGGCAACCAAAACTGCTCGATCTGGTGTCAAAGTACTATTACCATAAGTCGGTTTGATCCGCGATTAAACTACAGCCCACCAAAACTTGCCGATGAAGCTAAGGGATGCCTTCACTATAGCCACCGATGATGAAGAAGCTCACTTAGGGTCCTGACCCAGCTCTGCAATCTGGTTGGTGACCCATCTCATAAGTGCTACCTTTCGGGCTGGATCTCTCATCAAAACGTTGTCCTTGGTCTACTTAATCCATGGTCGTACATAGCTGTGGTCTTGGTGGCTTGATAACTGAGACCAAAAAAGAAAATGCCGGATGGTGGTCTCAGATAAGTCGAGTGAAACTTCTCTCACTATCGTGCGTGTAAGATGAGGCTGAGAAAGGTGTCTGTAATACCCCACAAGTTGTATGATCAAATAAAGGCAAAAAATTTCATTTTTGAGAGAAATGGTGCAAGTATTTAGGCTCCATAAGGATGAAACAAGGTTGGACATGGTCTTTCCAAGGTATATTTGATTGGGGCTATGCGAATTTTTAGTTTTTGTGTCATTAATGGTCCTTACGTAATTTTGGGTTATTCTAAGGGTCTTTTATGACCTTTTCACCTATCCTAGCACACTAAATCAGCTTACACTCTTTCATTACAATTCATCCTCATTAGACAACGCTCATGCTCTAGAATTTAATTCCTAATGTTCTCTCTTCAAGTCTAGTATTGAGGATTCAATTCAACGAATACAAGAGGGCATCAACCCAATTCAAATCCATCTTAATTCTTCTAATTTCAAAAAGATATGTGGGATTAGTTTATGATTTCATTCCAATCATGAAGACCCAAAACTCTATTTTTTAATTTCATGAATTCTAAGTCTATTTTGCAAATGAGTCTTTTAAATTAGTTTTAATTTGTTGAAATTGAGTTACGGGATGAACTTATTTATTGATTTTATGATGATTTTGATCTGATTATTATGATTTACATGAGTTTTATGAAGAATTAAATATGCATGTCTCTTTAATTTATGAATCAATGCATGGGTACTTTCAAGTGTACTTTAATTGTTTATTTCTTCATGTATTTACAATGATTATTATGTTGTTTTAATTATGAATTCCTCATAACATGCTTTTTCTTCATTCTCATGGCATATGCATGCATAAAAAAGTATTTTTATGAGATTTATGATGTGGATGATCACCCAATTATGATTATAACTATGTTTTCAAAAGTAGTATGGCTATGACAAGAATGTGATCACATAATGTCTATGATATGACTCTTTGAGCAATTATGAGTGTGTTTACACTACTATTTATAAGTATGAATGAGCTATTCCTATGCATGAACGTATAAAATGAAGTATGCTTTGGCCTTTGAGCCCAAGCATGTATTATTATGATTGGAGTTGGCTTTTTAACCTAAGTATGCATGATTATGAAGTATGTTTTGGCTTTTAAGCCCAAGTATGCATGATTATGATTTGAAGAAACTTATGATCCTATTTCTAGCATGTATATGCATATGTATTCCTGTCAGAGAATGACTTACCACCGAGAGTACCTTGAGATTGAGGCTCATCCCTTTAGTTGAGGCATGACCCATTAGATGTGAATCTCATTTTCTTATAACTATGTGCCATTGTAGGTTAAAGGATCACCCGTTAGATGAGGTTGAATCCTTAGAAAGGTAACCCGTTAGGTGACGTTGACTCCTTCGAGGGATCACCCGTAAGATGAGGCTTGATTCCCTAGATGGACCACCCGTCACTAGAGGCTTGGTTAATTATATAGCTCTAGTGGATCCACTTAGGCATTATGGATGTTCACCTTGGAAAGTGACTCCTCTTTTCCTCTATTGTAGGGGTAACATCAGGATTCCATATAATAACTCGCATGGTCTTACATGTCGGTTAAGGTCCCATCCTCATTATGTTTATATGTTATGGCATTGATGCATCATGAACTTAAGGGATATTGTTATGACATTCTTTCTCATGTAATTCTTTATATATATATATATATATATGTGTGTGTGTGTGTGTGTGTGTGTGTGTGTGTGTGTGGTGCGCACACGCGTGCGTGTGTGTGCGCGCGCGCCCTTATCATCTAACATTGAAATGCAGATTACCATATAATCTAACTATGTAGGGACCGGAGACTACCTTTATCCATCTCTTGACGGTTAGCTTGGATTGTAATAGTTGTTTGTGGTGAGTCCTATAATCCAAGGGCAAGCCACCTTCTATCTACTTATTATGCTACCTTCTATTATGTCTTTACTTTGAGGATGAGCTCGAGACATGTCTTGGCCCCATCTTACACTATGACCTAGGGGCATTGTTGGACAACATTTAAACTCTATGCACGAAATTGTATTATGTTATGCCACTTGCTATTGGAGGTTATGATGATGGATATCTCTTTGATGTTGATGATATGATGATATGTTAATGATAAGATGGGAAAATATGGAAAGTCTTAGGCCCCTTCTATCCTCATAGCATGAGTCATACTTACCTACCCCTTAGTTCTTATGTGCTATGTGCTATGTGAATCCATGCAAATCCCTACCCCTATGATATCCCCATAGCGTGAGTCATACTTTCCCCTCTCTTAGAATTATGTGTTTTTGCCTTATTATGTGCTTGTGAACCGATGATGTGTATGTGGATGCTATGAGGCTTGTCTGGAGACTCTTGGGTTCCTATTCTTTATGTCACTCCTAGGCCCTAGATCCGGGTTGTGACAGTATCTCCCCCCTTAGGGGTCGACTCCATAATTGTTGCGCCATAGGAAACATAGAACTCTCGAACTATCACTAGGAAGCACTTCCCCGACAGAAATGCCAACCACTCCAAGTTATAACGGGCTATTGTATCCCGGAGTTCAGAGACACTATCAACCCCAGAAGTGATGATCTGGGGCTTCTCAAATCTAGTAAGAGCTTCTTGGCCTCATTCGTCACGCTGGTGGTCGTCCATGTAGATCTGGTGCATATTTTGCATTCACTATCAGCTAGTTAATGTATCTAGGGGTGAAGGTGGTGCTGAAGTAGTCTCAGACTCAGACTCCTCTCTAGATTAGGACTCGGATCCCTCTCTGGAGGAAGGCATCTGGATGGAGCTGCTATCCCTATACTCCCTTGTTAGACTGGCGAGGCGAACCATTATCTAAGGTGGCACTGTATGTCTGGGAGCCGTCCATTTGTGTGGTCACTTGGCACCCATATCTAGCTGGACATCGATATCCTCTATAGACCCATTGGCCTCAATAGCAGTCGGGTTGTCCAAAGACTCATCTCACAATCGGGTCTACAAGGCCCAAATCTCATTCCTTCTAGACTTTAGAGCCATTGTACCTGAAATCCATATGATTAACACACAAATTAGTCCCACTAATACATGCAAGGAAAGCAAAATGTTACAGGAATGGCAGAAGAACCTACGAAGGATTGTCTGCAAGCCATAGGAAAGACTATAGGTCGTAAAAGGCCTTCGTAAGTGGAAGGGTACAATAATTTAGGTTCCTTGAAAAACCAAGTACGACTCGTAGAACTAACTACAAGCTGCAGACTAAGTCATAGGTGTAATTCCAGAATCACCATCTGCAGGCATGGAATCTACAAAATCAAGTTACGAGTTGTAGTCTAAACTATGACCTGTAAATAGTTTCGTCTCATGAATCCCATAAATCCCCAAGTTCTTCGACTTACTTACGAGGGATAACTATGGTCCATTGATTAATCCACACTCATAAAAGACCCTCGTGCTATAAAAATATAGTGGCTTGAGTTTTTCTAAGTCCACCAAATAGATTCCATTATCTAATATACAATCAGCAATAATGCATGTCAATTATAATCAACATAGAAGCAAGAATTCACACATTTCCACTAAGTTACCCAACATCCCACATGTGTAAATTATAAAACTACCCTATCAACTATCAATTCCACATTCACACAACATTCCAACCACCATTGGATAACTAGTGTATCATTCACACACACAGAATCACATGCCAATTTTCAATTAAATAGTTCCATTTGCTTCCGATGACAAGTGACTATGTGATTCCAAACAACACTATACAAACACTTCGGGGCCAATTACATTAGTTTTACTTCCGACATATGCATAATTCAATTTCAAAGGCAACTAAGCGATTAGTTATAAACATGTGACATATTTCATGAATAGGCAACACCAATTATTAACTCATAAACTTTGGAATACAATCCCTAACAATCCTTCAGCCTATTGACATGAATTTTGGTAAAATAGAGAAATTGAAGTTAACCACATAACAGAATTTAATCAAGAAGTCAAAAAATTGCAAGGGGTAACCTAAAAGAATGGAACCCTAGGTGGCCGGAGAGTAGTTGGAAGTTGGCCAAAAAATATGGAAGAGTCTAGGACGATGGTCGGAGACTTGGGGAAGAAAGAGGGGTTTGGGTATTTTGGAAAATTATGGCAAGAATGAGGGGTAAATGATTTTACCCCTTGTTTAAATCATTGACCGGGTCGGGTTAAACTAGGATGTAGGTCCCATGAAAGCCCAACTATGGGCCGTAAGAGATTCTACATCCCGTAGGTCATGGTCCCATAGTTTACCTAACCCTAGTTAGGGAGATTGGCATCACAGATCCATCTACGAGTCGTACGTAGACATATGGCCCATAGGTTGGATAGTAGAAGCCCACACCACTTAGCAAGTTTTACAAATATTATCTGGGGTCCACGAGCTCCATTCATGACCTGTAGTTTTATCTACGGCCATAAAGTTGGCTCGTGGACTGGAGTGAACAAAACTTTGCTTACTAGAAGTGTTCTACAAGTCAGTGTAGGAGTTGTTGTATAAACCAAGGCTTGTAGAACTGGTCATATAATCAACTTCTCTCACTTTTTAGCATGTCTTTACTGACTTAGCCTTGTTCCAGCATATCTATCATAGAATAACCTATTACAATATAATTCACTTGTCCTTGAGTTCAAAATTACAACCAAAAAAAAGAAAATTATACCACTTACAAGTCAAGAAATCTAAAAATAAAACAAAAATACAAATGTTACATCAGATATCTTGGGTTGCCTCCCAAGTAGATCCTGATTTATTGTCACGACACAACTTAGACAACTTGGATACTCAGGCTTCACCAAGTGCCTAAACTTCCATTTTTCGATCATCGGGCCTCTTCATAGACTGACAGATATTGAAGATGACTTCTTCATCATTCAACTGAAATTTGAGTTGGCCTGATTCTATATCCACCACTGCTTTCCCAGTGGCTAGGAAGGGGCTTCCGAGGATGATTAGGACTTTGATGTCAACTTCACAATCCGGGATCACAAAGTTTGCGGGAAATATGAGTTTTTTTCACTTTGATGAAAATGTTATTGAATATCCCTACAGGCCTCTTCACCGTCCTATCAGCCATTAACAACCATATTTTTATTGGAGTAGGGGATCTAAAGCCTAACTTCTTGAATACTTTAATACGCATCAAATTGATGCTGGCGCTTAGGTCATAAAAAATGCCTTTGCAAATTCGACATCTCAAATGGTGCAGTGTATGGTGAATACTCTAGGATCTTCTCTCTTTTGTACCAAGGACCTTGTTTCTATCACACTGCAATGCTAAAGCTCTTGAGAGAGGTCTTGGCACACAGTCCTCTTTTTTGCCACCAAAGTCCTACATGAATGTAGCATACTGGGGCATCTTCTCTAATGCCTCAATGAGAGGGATATCGATGGAAAGTTGCTTCAACATAGAGATGAAGTGCTGAAACTTATCTTCTCCTCATTTTTTTTGTCTCTGAGGGAAAAGAGGGGGAGGTCTAGGTATGGGTTTTAATTTCTTTGGCATCACTGCCTTATCACTCGCACCATCTTTGGCGCTAGCATCTCCGGTCTCTGCATCCTTGCTATCAATCATATCTTTGTGAACCTCATCATTATCAAATAGCATCAGTGGTTGAATGGTCTACTTGCCACCACATGTCATCACTGTCATGCACTGCTCCTTATTCTTCAAATTCTGCACTATATTGCTGGGCAATGTGCCTTTCTAATGTTAGTTCAATTTAGTTGACATTTGACCAAACTGTTGCTCCAGCTGCTTGATAGCAACAAAATGAGACTTAATTTTCTGATCAATGCTAGAGATGTCATCTTTCATCTCCTTTAGGGTCTCATCCTGAGCGCCAGCCTTCTTCAACAGTTGGTCGAACATCCCTTGAATTCTTGAGCTACTAGCATTAGAGTCACGATTGTGCCATGGCACATATGAACCATTTGTATAACCATCTTTGTGTCCCTAATCAACATCTCTTTCCAGGCCCCTGTTCTCTGAAAGCACCATCTCTATTAGAGTTCCGACATTGGTTTTCTTGACCTTGGTGCCAATAGTCCTGGTTGGACCCTTGGGCATTGGTCCGAAAACCCCCATCTGATAAGTGAAAAAGCAAGTGTCCTCCTCATAATAGGACTTCTCATACATGGATGATCATGGGGGTTGATGATTGAATGCATTCACACTCTCTTGACTTTGCTTCATCAACAACCCCATATTAGTACTAATCTGAATCAGCTCTTGCATCATCTCCTCATTAATTTTTTTATTGCTCAGAATTAGTACTAACTGAGAAAGAGCTCTTAGTCGTTGACTTGTCTCTTGTCCTCCATGCACGGTTCACCTTGACCACTTTCTCTAACCACTCAGTTATAACCGGAAATGGACAATCTAAAAAAGAGTCTCCTATGATAATGCCAGCGACAACTTGGCTATTTTCATCTAAGGCTCGGTAGAAGATTTCTACCAAGGCGTCATTAATGATCTTGTGGTCAGGGATACTCCTCAAGCACTTTATAAACCTATCCCACGTAGTGATGTTTGAATTTACCAGGCAACTGCTCAAAGTTGTTGATCTGATCCTTCAACTTCAGCTTCTTCGACCTAGGAAAGAACCTCTTTAAAAAGGCCTTATGCATTTTCGTCCACTTTGTAATTGAACTCTGTGGGATCTCGGATAACCATAGTATCACTTCGCCCATTAGACACAATAGGAAGACATGGAGCCCAACAACATCCATGGACAGATTCTGACTTTCCATCATATTCTTGCAGACGAAGATAAAATTGTGTAAATGGTTATACAGATCCTCTGATGATAAGCCCGTGAACAACTCTCTATTTTGTAGCATTTAAAGTATCCCACTCGAAATAATAATTTTTGTATCATCGGGTAATAGAGGTCAAACAATGGATCCGATGACATCCATTGCCATGAGGTCAACCCTGTATTTATTCCTTGTGTTAGCCGCGACTTGAAGATCCTGTGGTGGTGGGTTATTATTATTATTTGCCTTCAGTATTGTATTCACGATATCATTTGCACCATTGTTCGCATTGTTCTGGGCTATTCTTCTCAGTGTCTTGTAGATTTTAGAGTCAAACAAAGTCAAGGGATTACCTTGAATACAAGTGTCGTGC
>JAPFFP010044511.1:2500-12347 GCA_026153255.1 Solanum medicagineum | reverse complement strand
GCAACCTGAACATTATCGTGGAAGTCTTTTATGGAGGTACAGGCCAACAAAGAGGGAAGCTACAAAGACAGCCTTTTCAAATGAAGAACAAATCGTATGGTAAGAAGTCATCGATATCCATATCTAAAAGATGGTAAGAACCTATTTTGAGCTTGGAGAAGACCCTAGATTATTACTAGCATTCTTATCATCACTGCCTATGATATAAGCAGGGCACACCATGACGATCATAGAAGAAAAGTTCAAGACCATAACTATCCCACACATCGGCTACATCAAGCAAGCAATCTTTCAAGCATTGGACAAGATTTGCTCAATGATATTTGTCCTGAAATAGATCATCTAGAGAAAACTAGCACTTGACAAGGAATGCAGCTAGAGTGACTTTTTCACCAAGTCCGACTGTACTTGCTCAAGTCGTCGAGCAAGAAGGAAGGTCCACAAATAGTACAGGAGATTTAAGCTTCTCATACCTCTAGACGCAAAGTCAAGAATGACTCAGTTCACCTAATACTTTAAGAGGAGAAGTCCAGAAACTATGACAAGAAGAACTGTTGCTTCCTTTGTAGCAGGCATAGAAACTTTTCCAAGAACTAGCCACAGTCAAAATTAACAATCAAGGCCCTCTAATTGTTTGAAGAAATTGCAGACCACACAGGCACCTATCTCAGTAGAGACGATGACCCAGAGTATGTCTTCTCCTTGGAAGATGAATCAATAGGCGATAAACCCTTCTCCCTAGAAGTGTACAAAGTAGTAGAGGAGGATGGCAACACCACTGATAAATCCAGCCACAACATATACTAGATATCTAACCCATGAAGAAATAATAAGGTTGACAGTCCACATGTTTAACTAACTATCTTCTCATCTGAATGGGATAAGTTGGTGCACATAGTTGTGCTCCTGGATTTAGGGGCTTCATCATCCATCTTCAACCTAGCAGTAATACCTGATGATCACTGAATTTCTCACTTCCAAAACTTCAAATCTCCATCGAGAGAAATCCTAAAGACCAAGCTGATCATCAGGCACCTAATCCTAATTGAGCTCTTCTCGAGGTTACAATTTAGAGCCAAGCTCTTTGGTTAAGACATCCCCCGAAGAGACCTCGTGGTTGTGTTTGATATCTACAAGAAACTCAAGGATCACCTTGAGATAAGAACTAATGGAATAACTTTTAGGAAATAGGTCAACCCATACATCGCTGCCTCGAAGTTATTTCACTTCTCTGATAATAGCAAACTACCCACCAAAACTGTTCACCCACTTTGGAAATCCCTTTGATCCATTGATAACGGTAGAAAGAAGGGCGTTGTACGAACTCCAAGTGTTCAGAAAGTATGGAGAATCCATCCTCAAACCTTTTGGAGTCCACCCAGAGTACCCATTCTGCCATGTCTTCACTAACACTACATCCTTATAGAGTTTAACTGCAACTTGTTAAGGGATATCAACAAAATCCAACCAACCTTGCGAAAATTCTTACTATGGTTTCGACCAAGACAATGGTGGGTGCATTGCTTTAGAGATTCCTATGAGGACAAGGTTTTCATATTACACAAATAAGTGAAGGGTGTCAACAGAAAAGTCCAGGCCCAACCAAAAATTTCCCTAAAGTGGAAATTCCCCATCTCTATTTTGTCCTTGGAAGACGAGTAGCACAAGGCAGAAAGAATCATCTTCCAACAAAATAAATGCATTCCAAAGGAGATATGGCCCAAGGAAGGAGAACAATGAAACTACAATGACAACCACCCTCTCTAAGAAGAGGTCCGATAAGCAACTAGAGAAGACAAGGTTATGTAATAGATCATCAGAGATCTAATTACAAAGGCTGTAACAAGCATAAGCCCAAACTTTACCCCACAAAAGTGGGATCATAATGTCGCATGACCAATGAGCAGGAACAAATAGTTCACCAAATAGCTTAAGAAAGGTTTTCAGACCATTGATATGAGCAAGAAGAAACACGACATCGACTGCTAGATTGAAGAAGGATACTCATGCTCGCCGAAAACTCCTTCAATCTCTGCATAGTCAGATGCTACCCAATGACATGTGCAAGGTTGACCACCCTACTATTGTCACCTCAAAAAAAATTATCACTTACAAAAATTACCCAAATTACCTTTCATAGTTACCTCATCTTGCTCACTAATTTCCCCCTAAAACTTCACCACCAAGTTTACCATAACTTCCTTACCAAGCAAGCCACAAAACTTTGTCACCAAGTTAGCCGCAATATTTTTCCACCAAGTCTACCACAAATATTGTCAGCAACTCAACTGCAATAATTTACCACAAAATACCCACACCAGTAGCTTACTACCTGATTGAAAGACGCCTACAAGCAGCTTATGCACCTGCTTATATGTTGCCAATAAGAAGCTTACCCACCAGTTTCCCAGATGTCTACAAGTAGCTTACACACCTTCTTGTAATCACCTATAAGCCGTTGACTCACCAGTTTGCACATGCTATCACATGCTAACATCATGCTTTTTTTTTTGCATTTTGTTTTAGTAGGCTATGTTCACATGTTAGGTGGGGCTCGATTTGAACAAATTAGATAAAGATAGTAAGTCATGATAAGATTTACTATTTTTAGATAGGTTTACTAGTTTTAGAATAATTTAGAGCCCATCCATTTCTCAAATGGTATGCCATGTGTGTGATAATGTCTTTTATTTTGAGTCAGCTTGTAGGGCCAGCATTCTCCTATAAAAGGGAGTCCATGTCCTTAGTAGAGACATAACTTAGAAATAACTTAGATAAAACTCATATTAGTCTCTGAATTAAGTTAGAGTCCTTAGCATAGAGTCTAAGAGAAATGTCCTTAGAAATTCTCTCAAAGTTACTACACTTTTGTAAATGCACTTTCTGTCTTATTAATATGATTGTTGGCTAAACTTTTCTCTTGTTATTCTTTCTTGTGGGGAGGATGGGTAGTTCGGTCCCATAATTCCATAAGTAGAGAGGGATTTAAGGTGACACTCCAGTGAACTCTGCTCGTCATGAAACTAAAGGCTTGCAAGGTTATACAATAATAACTAGGTGCTACTACAATTATAAGTTTTTTTTCCCTTACACTACTTGTTCTAATTACAATAGCCTTTGAAAATAGGCTCTAGTTTGGAAAATCAATTTTGGCAATAATAGACTTGTTCTCTAGTGATGTTGAAGGGCATTATAGGCCTGGGAGAGTTGCTCAAAGCCCATGTGGAAAGCCTTTGAAAAGTCAAAAAAACCTACCGAATGGTTTACTACTTTGTTGCTAAGGGCTCTATTGTGTTCTAAAACCCAAAAGACTTGGGGTGGCATGTCGCCTATCATGGCTGAGATGCTATTAATTGTTTGTAGGGACTGAGTTGATTTTCATGCCATATGGTCCTACACCACCTAATACCTACTAAGCCACCACGTTCCCGATCCCACCGCTCCTGTCCGTGGTGTTCTCCCACAGCCCCTGCTCGCCTGGCTCTACTTGGTATCAGCACCAGCCCCTTCTTCATCCCTGAAAAGAGGAATGAGGTATTCATAACCGTCTCTCATATTTTACTGCCAACTTTAATTATTTAGTCATTTATTTTCAGTTGCGTGTTTACTTCTAATTTGAGTGTTTGCTCTAAGTCTATAGCCATAAAAAATTATCCATAGCCTTTAATTCCAGTCCATGTGTTTAATTTCCTAGTCTCTAGACATAAATCTCTATATAGTCTAACATAAATAGTTTTGAGTCTTTCCCTATCTCCTTAGAAGAAATATCGAGTCTGTCCATAGATCTTTAGAACAAAATGTGTGTGTGTCTTTATTGTCAAAAAATACCAAAAAGATGTCTATTTCAACGTCTTTACCATCTCCATCTAGTTCTTGTAAATCTGTCTTTACCTTTTGACTCTAGTCTTTCTATGTCCCTAGCAAAGTCAGAGATGACTCCTACCCAGAGTAAAACTCTTACTTGAAAGTACGCCTATCTCTATGAAGTAGATGCGTTACCCTAGAAAAGAAAATCTCAACATCTACCTCTACTGAACCCATATTCTGCTTTTGCTAAAAAGACTTGTAACCTTGATTGCAAATTCGCTCCCTAGCCCAATAGAAACCCAAATGAGTGAGCTGCCTCAAAACTTGACCAACGCCTTGTTCTTGTGAACCAAGAAGAACAGTTCATCAGACTACAGATGCCAAAAAACATTCATGTCAGCAGAAAAGGTTAGGGCTCACCCATACCTATTTTGGTGTTGTGACAGTTGCATTGACATATCTCAAAAGAAAAGATTAGCCCATACTGGTGCGTCTTTCTCTCTTAGATACCTAATATAACGAGTACCAATATTTGAATTTGGGCACCAATAAAATTATCCTCAACATTGAGATTGCGTTTGTCATGATCTATCCCAACTTCATCATATCTCTGCATGATCCATACCTTATAGAGGCGTTAAAAATCTAGGTCCAAATACTCAGAGCTTCACAAGCTAGAGATGCCATTCAAGCAACTCTGCACTACTAGCTAGCTTAGAGAGTTCAAGGCCATGCCATAGGCCTCATGCTCCCTCGTGGGAACAATTCCTTATTGCTACATGTAGATACCACCAAAGAAACTGTGAAATGTGCTTTGCTATCAAGACAAATACCTAGGGTATCATGCTTCTGAATCTATAAGGACGGACAGGCACTCGGTGCCCTCAAGACCCGAGAGAACCAACATATACATATGCTCACTATGCATATGATTATAACAACTACACATTGGTAAAAGCTTATGCAAACTTTGGAGATAAGAGATCAAAAGGGGTACCACCAAAACTTACGTACCAGACTTGGCCATTGAGGCCCTAGATATTTAGAGACAAGATACAACTGAACTATATACAATAAGTCTACAAAGCCTTTATAAGATAACATAGGTCAGGACAAGCCCTGCATTACTTTGAACTATTATACAATACAAAAATGCATATGCTAACGACTTAGTAAAGCCTCAGATCAACTTGGAGCTCACCAAAAGCAGCTGGGTGTCAGGTGCACCTACACTGGAGGTCTACTAGCTCGATTACCTATACATACAACATGAACTACAGCGTCCCCTGAAAGTAATGTCAATACGAAATAATGTTACTGAATATGTAAAGCAATAACACATGTAAAATGAGAACTCATGTGAAATCAAGTAGCAATACATGATGCACATATCATAATAAAAGACCACTTTTGTTATACCTGTGGAGCCATGTACATTACATTGTATTTCTTTACTCTTCAGTACTTTATGATTCCTTTTAGCCATGTAACACAAATGACTAGCTGATCAGTAGTAAAAGAGGATGACCCATGCTAGGCATTTTAACCCCTGGGATGTTGTTCTCATAACTATACAAATTAGGATCAACTCCATACTAGGCTCTCGCCCCTGGGATGCCACCCATATAAACCAAGTGATGCCCTTGGGCTGCCAACCACGCACTTTGGGAACTATTCCAAGTCGTTCTTTAATACTTTGAGATTGTTATTCTGGTGGTCATCATAAATTTTGGGGTTGTGGGACTATGTACTAGTAATATAATATAGGACAATGGTCATTTAAGGCAGTACCATAACATAAGAATTAAATAGAACTTTGACGTACTACTTAGAAGTATACATAAGACAATTGGCTTTATGAGTGAATGTGGACTCCTCATGCTAGTGCTTGAAAGAGTAAAATTGCGGATTTACTAATGATCAATACCGCCACTATTGGAATAGCACTTGGGAAGCTTACTAGTTGGTAGTGACACGAGTTTTAGATTTCATGCCAAAGACTATGGAATTGGATAGCTTACATACCTTGTCGTGCCACCTTGTTATGACAGCAACGTAACCTCCCCCTTTTCCAATTACTTATCTAAAATTGAGTAGATGATGAAACTAGTATTATTAGTGAATAAACACATGTAGGCAGTTCACTCACACCCACAAGTATACTCGGGCAATAAGCCCGTAATTATCGAAATAAGGGTGTTACTTCAACTGCTTCTCCTCTAATTGCATTTGCGGTCACACCTCGTACCATCACATATATAAAATAGCCCCTAAATATCATAAAGAAGTAGGATCCATGTGAACTTTTGGTATCCAAGCATTGTCTATGAGTTTCCACTAATAATACATTGTAAATTCTAAAATGAGCTCACAATTGAAGTTAAAGGGGACTCCCCTCCATGGCTCTCCCAACGTGCACAACCCACCAACAAGCCTTCCAACAAGACTACCTTATGTAAAAAGGACCACTCCAACCTCATTGACACATACACAATCCCCTAATTAACTCAAGCCCACGAGAGGGAGAAAAGTGCAGTAACTTATCTTACTTATGAGGAAATCTTGCTCTCTTAATTTATATCTTCTATGGGATGAACTCTCATTGAATCCTAGCTTAAGATGAGGAAGAATATTCAAGAACCCTAAGGGTTTATATGGATTCTATATGAAGATAGAAGGGGAAAAAAGAGAACCTTAGAAATCAGATTATTTTTCTCAAGTGTAAAATGGCTAAAAAGAGCTGGTTACATCCCCTTTTAATGGGACCAACATAGGCCGACTTTCTCCTTAATTGTTTGCCATATTTTACCAAGTAGGTGATGGACCTCCCTTATTGGGCCTTGGCTGCCCATTCTTCCCTTATTACTTCACTTGGTTTGGGCCAGAATTTTAAAGTAAATAGTTAGTGACCTTGGGCCCTATAAGATGGCCAAACAAGTCTTAGTAGGTGTTGCACCTACTTGGCCCTTTAGGCTGATCAAAAAGTCTAAGTAGGTGATGTACCTACATGCTTTGTTAAGTCAAGCAAGTAGCTCATTATCTTACTTCATTTTCCAAATCTTAATCCCATATATTTGTGTCTTAATACTTCACTTTAGACTTTCAACTCAAATAACATCTTATTATCTCAAATTTAGATGCTTTCATCGAGTTTTAACTTGGACTCATACTCGCCGGAACATAAGGGATATCACAATGACTCTCAATCAAATTAAAATTATCACCATTCTTCCAAAAGAAGATTAGTACCTCACTTATACCATAAGCCTATGTCCAGTGTCGTATAGATAAGACTAACATATAGAAAATATGGAGTTTTACATAGGGATAAACTTATGCGGCTTATTTCTGAGTCTTGGGTCACCAAGTATGAAGAGTTGAGAGACCATCCTCAACCCCTCTTGTATGATGATCCATACACTATAAATGTCTATGCTAACACATATTCTAGAATTCAATCTATCCACTGATATAGTTCTACCTGCCCACATGCACCTAGCTTTCATAAATTTGTCATATCATATGGACCAAGATATTGTTTCTTGGTCCCTGAGTTTACCAGGAGTGAAGGGGATTAGATACAACAATTCAGCTATGACAGACGTGCTGCAAACTTGTTTATATGTCCCTTTACAGGACATACTCGGTGGAACCTCGATTATATAGGAGGATGCTTAGGTTGAATGCTCAAGAAAAAAATAATAATAAGAGAGAGAGCGGAAAGGGTGCAGAAGTCTACTGATAGGATGTCACTCAAAGCCAATCAAATTGGCATCCGAAAAAATTTCAAAAGTGCTTCAGGTAGCATGTAACCAAGCTTAAAGGTTGTTCATATTCATTAGGAGGGATATAATATTATTAGTATATGTTGGATGATGTGTAGGTTGAAAAGACTAAAGAAAATTTAATTTGAACTTCTATTTTTGGTCAATTTGTTTTATTGCATGTAATGAAGGTTCCAATTAATTATATTAGTTTGTGTGTGCTTTCAGTGGGATTCATAGCCACTGTTTTCTTTTGATAGTAGAAGGACTAGTAGTAAAATGTGTTTTTAAGGAATAAGTAGCAGTAGTCATTGGTAGTTTTAAGTTAATACGTAGTTTTCGTATGTCATTATTAGAATATTTTTTTCTGTTACATATATAATTTTGCTGGGTTATCATGTTATAAATCGAGTCATATTATGATTGGTAATAAACAATAAGTGTATTGTCTTACATAAATATCATTAGAATTATATTATTTGAAGAATTTAAGATTTCATAACGAAATTGGTTGATCCTTAGGTATAGGTTAGACATATAGCAATATGGGTATTGTGAGTTTTGGAAAGCTTGTGTTGATAAATTATTTTAATAGACTGTAGTGCTACGAATTTCATTAAAAAAGGAAACGTCAAAGTATTGGATTCACCGTGATTTGACTAAGGCAAGTGGACTTTCAAAACTTTGTAATTCTTGTAGAATTCTCAAATTTTCCTTTCTCCTACGGGTGATACGTGAAACATTTTAATGTTATAAGAAATGAGATGATTAAAATATAAATGTGAGTTGGCGTGTTATTATGGTACTTGAATTGATAAATGTGCTTAAGTGATGAGAATTCTATATTTTTGATATATATATATTGTCGTGGTTGGAGATTATGAGTGGATTTGTTTGTGGAATTCATATTATGTTCATTCATTCCGTGACATGCATATTTGAATTGATTCTGGATATTGATATGAGTGAGATGGAAAATATTGGGACCGAAGTATTTACCGCTCGAGAAATGATGCCGAGGTCTTTGCCAGCAAAATTACGATGTTGAAAACATTAAGATGATATTGTGATGCCGAGGTCTTTGCTAGCGAATTTATGATAATAATGTGATGTTGAGCTCTTTGCCGGCGATGATGTGATGTTGAGATACTTTTCAATGATGTTATAATGTCGAGGTCTTTGCCGGCGATTATTGCAGAAGCATTGCATTTCACCCTTGCATATTATTGCATAGCATGATATTATTCTTGTGATTGATGGTGCTACCATTTTTAGCTTGTGCTTTGGAATTGTGATACGGTGGAATACCATCTTTATTATATGTATTATGTGTTACTGGGCTGGACTAACTTTCTGTGCAGGTTGTAGTCGTTGAGGTCGATTGGGACGAAAGGAGTTTGTGTATTCGATTATACATACTTTATTTTGTTATTTGACTTGCTGGGTACCGTGTGGTACTTGGTACTCACCCCTTGCTTCTACACTTATGTAGGTTGTTAGCCCGGACAATGAATAGTATTTTCATTGATCCTCTAAGGCTTCCCGGAGACATAGAGAGGTAGCTGTTGTCATCTGGCTGACTCTCTTGTTCCTATTTCTTCTATACTTGTTCTATTCGAGAAGGACAGTTTGGACTTGTATTTCTTTGATTTTTTGTATTTCTAGTGGCTACTAAGCGTGACAATAAATACTTGGGTGGTTTTTAAGTTTTTGAAAATTCTCAGCTGTAGTTATCTACTCTAGTTAATTACTTTCGCGCGATATGTTTACTGTTTCTTTGAGTTAAGGCTGACTTGTTCTGGTAGGATTGAGCTAGTGCCATCACAGCCATTTTTGGGGCGTGACAGTTGGTATCAGAGCCCTAGGTTCATAGGTCTCATGTGTGCACAAGTCAATTCTAAAAGTGTCTTGAGGATTAGTACGGAGACGTCTGTACTTATCTTTGAGAGGCTATGAAGATTGTTAGGAAACTTCGTTTTATTCATTCTCTCTCATCATGTGTAGTTATCTTCGTTAGTAATGAGTGTTGCCTATGTTTTCCTGACATATGGCAAGGATTAGAGCTACTACTGCTGCTGGTAAAGGTGAGGCTACTACCGAGACAATTACTGAGACCCCAGTTAGAGGTAGGGGAAGCGGTCGAGCTAAAGGTCGTGCTCGTGGAGTGACATTAGTGAAGGGACATGCCCAAGGAGTGACACCAGATAAAGGGCAGGATAGAGAGGCTTCTCCAGAGTCGCAGATAGAAGTTAATGAGGATCAGGCCCTTCCAAAGC
>JAPFFP010044510.1:0-12348 GCA_026153255.1 Solanum medicagineum | reverse complement strand
ATTGAAAGAAGCGCAGACAGTTTAAAGAGCCATTTTGCTTTATTCCATCATACCCCAAAGCTAAAAAATAGTGAATCATTCATAATAATTCATACTTAGGCTCACATGCCAAAATTCATAATTTCACAGCTACAATACTCATGTATAAGAATAGCCCAGTTATATACAAGATGGTGCAAGCACCCAAAATGCTCAAAGAGCCATAATCATAGGCATGTATGTGATCACATTCTTGTCATAACTAATATCTTATCAAAATCATATCATAGAAACATAATTGAGCGTAACCCACTTCATAATTTTAATAATAATCCAATGTCATGAATGTAAATGTCATGAATGATGTGAGGAAAACATGGTTAATAAAGATTCAATCCAAAAGCCAATAATATAACATGAAATTTAAATGAAAACATCACTAAATTCACATTTAAAATCATAGTATAATCACCCATGTATAACAAGCCTTAAAAAGAGACATGCATATTCAAAATCTCACAAATTCAATGTAAATCATCATAATAGGGCTTAGAGTAACTTAAAATCATCAAATATGTACAATCCATACATCAATTTAATTTAATAAATCAAAATAATGAAAACCCACATGTCAAGTAAGCTTAATTTCATGGAAAATTGCTTGAATAGATTTGGGTTTTCTTGATTGGAAGGAATCAAGGATCAAACCCACATACCTTCACCAAGATGAAGAAACCCCAAAGAATTTGAAGACAAATTGAGTTCCCTAACTCAAGTGTTGAAATCTCCAAGAGTTCTTGGGTGGAAGGCTTTTGAGAGGATTTAAACTATGAGGAGTGATTTTGAATGTTTGAAATAGGTTTTAGGTGTTTAGATTACCATGGAATAGCATAGGAGTCCTCAAAATACTAATAGAAATAATCCAATTTATGAAAATTCCATTCATGAATTGGATAGAAATTTCAGTCGAAGTCACTTCACTGACGGCTTCACAGGCCGTGTGGCATTACATGGTCTGTGAACTTGCCTTTGAAACCACACTTAGCAAAAATTCTGGAAGTTGGAACTTGGCTCAATACTTAGAAATTTTTAATGCCAAGGTGAGTTCCACGGTTGGGTAAACGACCTGTGAGCCTCACCACGGTTTGTGGGGCTGGGTGTGGCACCAACCTTAGACAAAAACTCCCTACGCCAACCTTGAAGACCCTATGTTTGCCCAGACGACTTGTCACCCTCACCACAGATCGTGTGGTGAGCCATGGTGCCACACTTGGCCATAAAAATCATGTCTCCACACTAAGATTACACCACACTTACGATTTTTCTCACTCTTAAAGGACATACGACTAGTACCACTGGTCATACCCCAATATTTAGGCCAAAAATGGCTGTTTTAGGCTCAAGTTTGTTCCTACAGATCGTGAGAAGCCTTACTACCCATAAAGGTGCTCGTGTGGCAACACTACACTGGAGGGTCTTACGAAAACGGGTATAACTTCTTCATTAGAACTCAAAATGAGGTGAAACCAAGAGCGTTGGAAAACTAACTCAAAGAGCTTAATTTGATAGGTCATGGTCCACCCAGTTCATATTTTGCTAAGAGATATTCCCATTGAAAGTTGAACCTTCTATCGGTACCTGTGAAACAATTAGCCAATTAAATTCCTTTGAACTTGACTTGATGTAGGAGACCCATGATGACCTTTACCAACATAAATAAGCTTGAATTGAAGGCTTGAAAGTGAACTTAGATCGAGCTTGGAGGTTCCACAAGTGTCACCTTGGCCCAAAACTTTCCAAACCAAATCTCAAGCATCACTAAAGTTATAAAAAATTCGGGTCCTTACAAGGCCGTGGAACTTTCTACGGGTAGTAAATGGGCTAGCAGGTGACTTTTGACAGTTTTTTAAGAAAGGTTAATTTGGTATTTTTTTTCACCCTTTCTAAGCCTAGAATTGACATTTTTACACCTAAACAAAGCCCTAAACATGTCAGATTAATCTTTTTACGCTAAAAAACTCCCTCAAATGTAGAAACATGATTTTAAGAGAGAAAAAAGGCTAGGGTTTGAAGACAAACTTGAGAATTCTTCCAAGTACTTCAAGTTTCAAAACTTCCATATATGTAAGACTAACCAAAACATGGATTCTGTTCTCCCATGTACCCCATAACCCGGATTGATAGTGATGTGAGTAACTTGAGTCTCCCATGAAAGTTTCTTGAAATTTCTTCTTAAATTCTAATTTATTTCTACACAATTTTGCATGAATTACCATTTTTATGAATTAAATACTTGAATTAGATGATTTTTCCATCGTACATGAACCCATGCATAATTTCTTATTATTCTTACATATTTTGCTTTCATGAGCATGCATGAACATAATTTGAGCCCTAAATAGTTTATGGAGTCCCTAAATTCTTTAATTCTACAATTATTCTTCTCAATGGTATGAGTTGGAATGATGCATGATTGAGTCCTGATGGGTCAAGAACTGAACCTAAAAGTGATGTAACCAAAAAGGTTGATAGTTCATAAGATGAGTTGAGTTGATGAATGTCCAATGAGACTAGATGACGGAGTTAACCATAGGGTTGCTCTCTTATGAGCATATTGAGTCTTAGGAGGAGTATTGAGCACCAAATTGAGTAAGAGTAAGTCCAACTCAAACTCAACAACTATGTAGCCGGTGGTAGGACAGGATTGAACTGTAAAACCAAATATTTCATATTATCCCAAAATGAGTACTTCATGTTACCTATTTTGGATCTACTGATGGGATGTCCTATATCCTCGGAAGGGTATTGGATGGATGTGGCAATGACATCGCTTTGTTGTATCATCACCGACCTATAAATGATGGTTGTCGGTTAGAGAAACTTCCAAATAGGCCTTGATAGTACTTAAACTGTATTCTTACTTAAGACTCTTGACATGATGACTGAGTTTCCTTTTTCTTGAGTTGAGTTATCTGAGATGATGTTATTCTTCCTTTATATGTTTCTTTCTGCCATTTTACATGTTCGTACATTCGACGTACTGACGTCTATTTGGGCCTGCACCTTTTCATGATGCAGAGACAGTTACAGCGGTCATCAACATGCATCCCGTAAGGACCTGTTTGCTTTCAGTTGATTGGTGAGCCCTCCCCTACTCTCGGAGGATATTATGTTTCTTTTCTAGCTTTAAGTTTAGACTTACTTTATTCTATTTTGAGGTAGCAATGGGTCTATCATTGGCAGCATTTAGTCAAATATTTAGAGCCTTCATAGACTAGACTGTCATGTGATGATTGGATGTTATTATTGACTAGTTTCCTTCATACTAGTCTTACTTAGTAGATAGATAGATTGTCTAGCCTTTGGCCTTTATTTATCATTTGTAAGTTTTTTTCTTTCAATGTTCTTATTCATAGACGTCTTTCGCTACTTGAATATGATTGAACGAATGTAATGAGAGCGAGTGGTTCGCTTGGGGACTAGCAATAGTCTCTGAGTGCCAGCCACGCCAAGGGTACCCTCCCTAGATGTGACAAACTTGGTATCAGAGCACAGAATTCAAGAGTCCTAGGGAGTCTATGAAGCCTTGTCTAGTAGAGTCTTGTTTATGGGTGTGTTGTGCACCATACTTCATAAGAAGGAGGCTATAGGATAACAGGAATTGTTTCACTTCCTTGTATTCTGAGTTCGTGCGATAGAGTTAAAAACTCTATAAAGCTCTTTTCTAAATGCATTATGCACTTGCAAATTATGCCTCCAAAACTTACCGTTATCAAGAGGAATGCTTCAGCCAGCAACGTTGTGAATTCCACTTCAGAGGTACCTACTCAGATGGAAACGAGGGGTCAAGGTCGACCAACCAGAGCCACTGATTTTCCACAGACACCTATTGCTCCACCTGCTTCTACATAGAGCTGACTTCAGAGGAGCTATCACCATGTTGACTCAACTAGTAGCTTCTCAAAGTGGGAACTAGAGTTCATAGACTTCTAGTTCTAATTCTCCAGAGACAACAATTGCAACTATACTGAGGGATTTTTTGAGGATGAACCCACCAGTCTTTATAGGGTCTAAGGTTGAAAAAGACCCCAAGAATTTTATTGATGAGATGTGGAAGGAGTTAAAAGCCATGCATGCAACAGAAATTGAGGGAGTTGAACTTGCTTCCTATCAACTCAAGGATGTGGTAAATGTCTAGTACAATCAATGGGAAGAAAGCCGAGGTGAGGATGTTGAGCCTTCCATTTGGGATGACTTCGAGAGTGCCTTTCTTGATCATTTCTTTCCATGAGAGTTGAGGGAAGCGAAGGTTGAGGAGTTTGTTAACTTGAAGCAGGAAGGGATGACTGACAAAGAATATGGCCTCAAGTCCATACAATTATCCAGGTATGCTCTAGAGATAGTCTGCGATGTGAGGTCTAAGATGAGAAAGTTCATATCCAGCTTAGGCAAGTATTTGAAAAAAGAGTGTGAAGCGACATTGCTGATTCCGGATGGACATCTCTAGGCTTATGGTCTATACGCAACAACTTGGGGAGGATAAGAAGAGGGATAGGGAAGGGCACTTGTGCAAAAAGGGTAAGTTAGAAGGGCATGCGCCTTGCCAGCATAAGCAAGGTAAGGGGGTCAGGTCCTATTTTCAAAAGAGGTATTCAAACTATGCACCATCTTCAGCAAGTGCACTAGCTCCGAGTAACAAGTATAATTTAAAGTCTCGGGGCTTTCAAAATTTTAGAGCTCAGGGTTCTAAATTCCAAGCTAGTGTGACTCAAGTTTCGAGAGGGAAACCACAATGTGGCGAGTGTGATAAACTCCATCTAGGTAAGTGCCGTGAGGGCACAAATGCTTGCTATAGGTGCGGGCAGAGTGGCCTATTCCAAAATGAATACCTAATTAGAAGCAGGGGTAAGGGAGGTAATAAAGCTCAGTCTTCAGCAACACCAAAGTGAGGTGCCACAACTAATACGGGCAGGGGTACAAACCATCTGTATGCGATGGAAAATCGACAGGATCAGGAAGTTGCACCAGATGTTGTCATGGGTATGCTTTGAGTCTTTTCATATGATGTGTATGCCATGCTTGACCGAAGTGCCACTTTATCATTTGTAACTCCATATGTGGCTAGTAGTTTGAGATCCTTCCTAAATGTCTTCTTGAGCCCTTTAGTGTTTCTACTCTTACTGGTGTGTCCATTCTAGTTGAAAGGATATATCGAGATTGCACAGTGTCTATCTATCATAGAGATACTTTGGCAGACTTAGTTGAGTTAGAGATGATTGAATTTGATTTGACCCTTGGCATGGATTGGCATCACGCCTGTTATGCCTCTATTGATTGTTGAACCCAAACTGTCAAATTCCAATTCTTAAATGAGCCTATTATAGAGTGGAAGGGTAGTTCTGCAGTGCCCAGGGGTAAGTTTATTTCCTACCTTAGGGACAGAAAATTAATCTCTAAAGGATCTAACTATCACCTCGTGCGAGTTGGGGTTGATAATGCAAAATCTCCACCCTTGGAGTCAGTTTTAGTTGTCAATGAGTTTCTTGATGTTTTTCCTGATGATATGCCTAGATTCACTTATGATATGGATATTGACTTTGGGATCGATGTTCTCCCTAATACCTTGCCTATCTTATCCCTGTTCTCCTCGATACCTAGCCTATCTCTATCCCTCCACATAGAATGGCTCTTATAGAGTTGAAAGAACTGAAAGAGCAATTGAAAGATCTCTTAGACAAGGGATTTATTAGGCTGAGTGTCTCACCATGGAGTGCTCGATCCTTTTTGTGCGAAAGAAGAATGGTTCCCTCAGTATGTGCATAGATTACTGCTAGTTGAATAAGGTGACCATCAAGAACAAATATCCACTTCCGAGGATTAATGACTTATTCGACCAACTTCAGGATGCCATTATTTTCTCTAAGATAGAACTCAGACGGGTTATCACCAGTTGAAAGTGAGAGAATATGACATCCCCAAGATGGCTTTTTGAACCTAATATGGTCACTTTGAGTTTCTAGTAATGTCCTTTGGATTTTCAAATACTCTTGCCATTTTCATGGACTTGATGAATAGAGTATTCAGATGGTATCTTGATATGTTCATAATTGTGTTCATCGATGATATTTTGGTGTACTCCAAAGATGACGAAGAGCATGCCGGTCACGTCCAATTATTCTTCAGACCCTCAGAGATAAGAAGTTATATGCTAAAATTTTAAAATGTGAGTTTTGGCTTAAGTTAGTGTCATTCTTGTTTCATGTTGTTTCAGGTGATAGTATTTGAGTGGATGTGCAGAAGATTGTGGTAGTTAAGAACTAGCCTAGACCCACCTCTCCAACTGACATAAGGAGTTTTTTGGGTTTGGCTGGTTACTACCGAAGATTTGTTGAGGGATTCTCTTCTTTATCCTCCCCATGACTAAGCTGACTCAAAAGAAAGCTAAGTTTTTGTGGTCTGACAAGTGTGAGAAGAGTTTTCAAGAGTTGAAAATCAAATTAATGAATGCACTAGTATTGACTCTACCTGAAGGGATGGATGATTTTATGATCTATTATGATGCTTCCATAGTGGGATTGGGATGAGTTCTGATGCAGAGAGGTAAGGTCATAGCCTATGCTTACAGACAACTCAAGGAGTTAACAGGAACTATCCAACTCATGAATTAGAATTTGCTGCGTGGTGTTTGCACTCAAGATTTGGCACCAATACTTATTTGGAGCGCATATTGATGTGTTCACAGACCATAAGAGCCTGCAATGTGTGTTCACCCAGAAAGAGCTTAACTTAAAGCAGAGGAGATGGCTTGAGTTGATCGAAGACTACAACATAAGCATCCTCTACTATCTAGGTAAAACTAATGTGGTTGTTGATGCACTTAGCAGGTTATCTATAGGGAGCACCACCCATGTAGAGGAAGAGAAAAAGGACTCGACCAAAGAGGTTCACCGACTAGCATGATGTGGAGTTCAACTAGATAAGTCAGGTGAAGGAGGAGATCTTGTGCATAATAGGTTGTATCATCTCTAGTAATAAAGGTGAAGAAGAAATAAGATAAAGATCCTATTTTATTTATAGTTGAAGGCGGATGTGCATAAGCAGAAGGTGATGGCTTTCGTCAAAGGGGGAGATGAAGTATTGAGGTATCAAGGCTGATTGTGTGTTCCAGATGTTGATGATGTTCGAGAAAGGATCATGGCAGAGCTCTATAATTCTAGATATTCCATCTATCCAGGGTCTACCAAGGTGTACCAGGACTTGAGAGAAGTCTACTGGTGGAGTGGAATGAAGAAAGGCATTGCTGAGTTTGTTTCCAAGTGCCCGAATTGCTAATAAGTTAAAGTTGAGCACCAAAGGCCATGTGACATAGCTCAGAATCTTGAGATTCTAGAGTGGAAATGGGAGATGATTAACATGAACTTCATCACAAGTTTACCGAGGACCTGTAGAGAGCATGATTCAATTTAGGTGATAGTTGATCGGATGACTGAATATGCACACTTCTTAACGGTAAAGACGACAGACACTGCAGAAGATTATGCCGAGTTATACATAAGGGAGATTGTTAGATTGCATGGAGTTCCTTTATCCATCATATCAATAGAGGGGCTCAGTTCACTGCCCAATACTGGAAGTCCTTTCAGAAAGGCTTGGGTTCAAAGGTGAACCTTAGTATTATTTTGCACCCTTAGATTGATGGTCAGGCAAAATGGATGATATAGACTTTGAAGGATATGTTGAGAGCTTGCGTCATTGACTTCAAAGGTAATTGGGATGACCACTTGCCTCTGATTGAGTTTGCCTATAGCAACAACTTTCATTCGAGTATTCAAATGGCTCCTTATGAGTCCCTCTATGGGAGGAGATGTCGATCATGCATTGAATGGTTCGAGGTACGTAAAGCAGGATTGATTAGGATATACCTGGTTCATTAAGCTATGAAGAAGGTAAATATTATCCAAGATAGATTGAGAACTGCACAAAGTCACCAGAAGTCCTACACTGATGTTAGGATAAGGGACTTAGAGTTTGAAGTGAACGATTGGGTATATTTTAAAGTGTCACAAATGAAGGGTGTAATGAGATTTGGGAAGAAGAGGAAGTTGAGTCCTCGATACATTGGTACCTGCCAAATTGTGAAGAGAGTGGGAAACGTAGCCTATGAGTTGCAGCTACCACCAGAGTTGGCAGCCATCCATCCAGTCTTTAACATTTCTATGCTTAAGAAGTGTTTGGGAGATGCGTCCTTGGTTATCCCTGTTGAAAGCATTGGAGTGAAGGATAGTTTAAGTTGTGAAGAGGTCCTAGCCCAAATACTTGATTGTCAGGTTTCCAAGTTGAGAACCAAAGAGGTTGCTTCTGTAAAAGTGTTGTGGAGGAGTCAATCCGTTGAAAAAGCTACATGGGAAGCTGAAGAGGAGATGAAGGCAAGATACCCTCACCTATTCATTCCTTCTAATGATGAAAATGATGGTAATAATTCAATTTTACTCTTTGAGTTACTTTCCTATTGTTGAGTTGAGTTCTTATCTCCGAGTTGATATTCTTGTTGAGTCTATGTCTATTTGAGTATGCATGTATTTAAGTTTATTTGTGCCTAATGATGATGTTAGAGGTAGTCTTTTAATTCTAAATCTGAGTTGAGGCTAATTTCTGAAGTATGAGTATTCGAGTATCCCAGTATTTGAGTTCTTTATTGATAGGTCTCCTAGTTGCTCATCATTCGAGGATGAATGATCCCAAGGGGGAGATATTGTGACACCTCATAACTCTATCCTCACATGTACCTTTATTTCAAGCCTCTTTCTTATGTGGGAAGTGTGTTAGGGTTATAAGAGACCTCTAGTACTCAGCCGAGTTCAAAACTTTCCTACAAATTGAGTTTATAATGTTAGATTATGCAGGGGACAACTTTAAATGATCATAACTCCTAGCACATAGAGAATTAGATGTCTTATGACCTGCCAAATGAAGGCCCTTTGAATTACTTTCCAACACAATTGGTTTCACCTCATTTGGAGTTTGGAGTCAAAAGTTATGGCCGTTTTACTGAAGACCGCCAGAGCATAGTGATATTAAGAAACCTCTTTACAGGCTGTAAATTGAAGTATGGCCCGTCTGCTAATTCGTGGACAAAAGTCCTGAAACTTTAGTTTTTGGTCCCAGACTTTACGAACCCATCTACGGGTCGTAGAGCCTTCGACGGGCTGTAAAATGAGCTTGTAAAGGTGAACCAGAGACCCCAAAATTGGGTCAAAACTGTACGGAAGGGTCCCTAAGGGCCGTGGAACTTTTTACGATCCATAAATGGGCTCCTAAACGACTTTTGACATCTTTTTAAGAAAGGTTAATTTGGTCTTTTACCACCCTTTCAAAGCCTAGGATTGATGTTTTCACACCTAAATAAAGCCTTAAACATGCCAGATTAGTTTTTTTATGCTAAAACACTCTCTCAATTGTAGAAGCAAGGTTTCAAGAGAGAAAAAGGGCTAGGGTTTGAAGACAAACTTGAGAATTCTTCGAAGATACTTCAAGGTTCAAAACTTTCAGGTATGTAAGGCTAACCAAAACATGGATTCTGTTCTTCCATGTGCCCCATAATCCGGATTGATGGTAATGTGAGTAAATTGAGTCCCCCATGAATGTTTCTTGAAAGGTTTTCTTAAATTCTAATGTATTTCTACATAATGTTGCATAAATTACCACTTTTATGAATTAAATACTTGAATTAGATGATTTGTCCATACTACAGGGACCCTACCATGATTTATTATTATTGTTACATATTTTACTTTCATGAGCATGCATGAGCATAATTTGAGCCTAAAGAGTTTATGGAGTCCCTAAATTCTTTAATTCTAGATTTGTTCTTCTAAATGGTATGAGTTAGATGATGCATGATTGAGTCTTGATGAGTCAAGAACTGAACCAACAAATGATGTAACCAAAAGGGTTGATAGTTGATTTGATGAGTTGAGTTGATGAATGTCCAATGAGACTAGATGACTGAGTTAACCATAGGGTGGATGTATTATGAATAATTGAGTCTTGGGAGGAGTATTGATCATTGAATCAAATAAAAATAAGTCTAACTCGAACTCAATAACTATGTAGCCGGTGTAGGAGAGGATTGAACCATAAAACCGAATGTTTCCCTTATCCCAAAATGAGTACTTAATGTTACTAATTTTGGATCCATTTATGGGATGTCCTATGCCCCCGGCAGGGTATTGGATGGATGTGACAACAACATTACTTCGTTGTATCATCATCGACTCATAGGTAATGGTTGTCGGTTAGAGAAACTTCCAAATAGGCCTTGATAGTACTATGAGTAGATGAGATGAAGATGATAGATGAGTAGTCATTGTTTAAACCGCATTCTTACTTAAGACTCTTTACATGATGATTGAGTTTCCTATTTCTTCAGTTGAGTTATTTGAGATGATGTTATTCGTTCTTTACATGTTTCTTTCTGCCATTTTACATGCTCGTACATTCCACGTACTGATGAACATTTGGGCCTGCATCTTTTCATGATGCAGAGACAGGTACTAGCTATCATCAACAAGCACCCCCTTGAGGACTTGTTTGCTTTTAGTTGATTAGTGAGCCCTCCCCTGCTCTCGGAGGATATTATGTTTCTTTTCTAGCATGGAGTTTAGACTTACTTTATTCTATTTTGAGGTAGCCATGGGTCAGTCATTGGTACCATTTAGTCAAATGTTTAGATGCTTCATAGACCAGACTGTTGATGTGATGATTATATTTTATTATTGACTAGTTTCTTTCACACTAGTCTTATTTGGTAGATGGATAGATTGTATGACCTTTGGCCTTTATTTATCATTTGTCAGTTCTTTTCTTTAAATATTCTTATTCATGGATGTCTTCTGCTTCTTGAATGAGATTGAATGAATGTGATGAGACAAAGTGGTTTGCTTAGGGACTAGACAATAGTCTCTGAGTGCCAGCGACGCCAAGGGAACCCTCTTGGGGAGTGATAATGTTAGAACCCGTAAGTCCTTAATCGGTTCGGTTTGGTAAAGTTTGGGACAAAATGTAGAATTTCTTTTAGTGTGGTCCTTAACACTTAATTTGCTAGTGGGGTCTTGTGGGTGGCACATTGTAATTGGTCCAAATAGAGGGATTTTGGCCTATATATATGTGTATATTATATCACACTTAGGAAAAAATTAAGAAGCAACTAGAGAAGCTGCAGAAAACCCTCTCCGGTTACTGTAGCAGTGGAGAAAAAATTTCATTTTTTCGAGTTTTCGATTGTTTGACGCTTCAAGATTGGTATATTGGGTTCCCTAAGTGGCGTGAAGGCGTTATTTGGTCAAGAAAACGCTTGGTTTAGGGGCTACAAAGACTTGAATTAAGTAAAGGAGTTGAAAGGTAAGTGAATTTTTAGCTTCAATTATGTAAATTAAAGCTCGTGGGTGTGTTAAATTGAAGGTAAAACATGAAAAGAGGGTTGATTGTTAGTTGAATTGTGAATTTGGAATTTGGGTTTTGAAATTGGGGATAAGATTGCGTATGAAAATATATTGACTTATAGTTATGTGCTTATGTTTATTTGTCTTGAAAATATTTTTTGTGGGGTGAAAGAAGTGTAGGACAAATTATGTGAATGTTTACATGAAAGTTAGCTTGAATTGGAACCCTATTAAAGGTATAACGTTACGTTGTAACGTTGGGACTTTGCGTTGGGCGTTGGAGTGGTGTAATATAGTTTTTGAAGTATATAGGAAGGATTGAATATGGTAAATATGCTTTGAATTGTAGGCTGCCCTGTTTTTGTCAATTATGTCGTAATAGAGTTTTGTGATGTTTTTGGATATTTATGACATTGGAGATGTTTTATCAAGGTTGTAGGTTGTTGTTGTGTTGATTGATTATTTGAGCCAAGTTGAATTGTTGGGGCGGCGTATATTAAGGGGAGATGCTGCAGAAATTTTTATAACATTTGGAACTAAAAAGTTAGGAGTTAAGACGCGATGTGTTTGTTAATTGTTGGTATTATTGTGATTTGTGTAGACGTGGAACATCCGGAAGCCTAAGTCTGATTGGTCTTGCGTTGGAGTTAGTTGGTAAAGAATTTGAGGTATGTAAAGTTTTCTTGTCTCTCGGCATGAATTCGTAAGCTTGGTTTACGACGAATATTTGAAAAATCCCTTCTTCCTTTACAATTTAGGTCTAAATATAAGTTATGTTTATTTTTAGCCAATCTTACGACAAAGTTGCTTCATCCTTAATTTTGGGGTTTTAGAGGTCATGAATAGTGTTCTTTGATCCATAAGTTCAATTTGTTCCGAAATCACCTTTAAATGTGAATTTGAGCAACTTTGGCAAAATTTCATAAAA
>JAPFFP010044509.1:0-12352 GCA_026153255.1 Solanum medicagineum | reverse complement strand
TGTAACACCACCTTCAAGTGATTCACATGCTCTTCCTCACTCTGGGAATAAATTAATATATCATCAATAAAGATTACCACAAACATGTCAAAGTAGGGTTTAAAAATCCTATTCATGAAATCCATAAATATAGTCAGTACATTAGTCAACCCAAAGGACATAACCACGAACTCAAAGTGCCCATACCTAGTCCGAAAAGTCATCTTGGGAATATCACACTCCCCCACCTTCACTTGGTGATATCCGGACCAAAGATCAATCTTAGAAAAGTGAGTAGTCCCTTATAGTTGATCAAAAAGGTCATCAATCCTTGGTATAGGGTACTTGTTCTTTATGGTAACCCTATTAAGTTACTGGTAATCAATACACATTCTAAGAGAACTATCCTTTTTCTACAAATAGTACTGGTGCACCCCAAGGTTACTTACTAGGCCTTATGAAACCCGTCTCCAACAAATCCCTCAATTGATCCTTTAACTCCTTCAATTCTGCTAGGGCCATACAGTAAGGGGGAATGAAAATGGGTTGAGTATCAGGAAAGAGGTCTATAGCAAAGTCTATTTCCCTTTTGGAAGGAACACCAGGAAGCTCATTGGGAAAGACATCAAAAAACTCATTAACCACCGAAACCGACTCAACAGGAAGGACTTTGGACTCAACATCCCTAACCCTCACAAGATGATATAGGCAACCCTTAGAAATCAACTTTTGGGGACAAGAAATGAATCTACCCTTGACCACCACATCATGACTCTCCCACTTAAGGAAAGGCTCATTAGGGAATTGAAATTTAACCCTATGGGTTCTACAATCAATAGAAGCATAATATGCATACAACCAATGCATCCCAAGAATGACATAAAAATCCACCGTATCTAATTCAACAAAGTCACAAGGCAAAACTTTATGCAATATGAACATGGGACAATTTCTATAGACGCTTTTAGCAAAATGGTCTCACCAACGGGGTAGACACTTCATACGGTTCACAAAACAATTCGGGACACACATGAAGCTTTTTGGCAACAAAAGGTCTAATGAAAGAAAGAGTGTCACCTGGATCTATCAATACATACACATCAAAATCAAAAACCTTTAAAATGACAGTGATTACATTGGGCACCTCATCCACCCCTTGCCTTCCTTGAAGAGCATAGAATTTATTTTTCCTTAGAGCACCCCTTTGTTGGACTCCCTTAGCCCTTGGACCCGCATTAGCACCTTGGCATTGTGGATGACCATCTCTACCTTTGTTTTGAGAATGAGGACAATCAATAACCTTGTAACCCACTTCACCACAACCAAAGCAAGCATTGGAATTTCTCAAGCAATGCCCACTATGGTTCTTTTCACACCTTGGGCATCTAGGATTTGTCATTCCTCTATTACCCTTGGAATCTTGGGTTAGACACTCTATCATTGGAAAACCTCTTATTAGGAGCACTGGAATACCCTTGGCCTTGGAACTTGTGGCCTTAAGGAATTCGTCCACCCTTGGAACCTTGGAAAACCACCTTCAATACGAGCCCTCTTGGAATCACTACTTCTTTTTTTCTAAGTTTTTCCCCCTCTAGTTGCTCGACATATGTCATGAGTCGGCACAAATCCATATCACCTACTAGAATGGAGGTACGACACTCCTCATTGACTAAGTCGAACACTCCCAACACAAATTTGTTCATCCTTGATCTAGGTTCGGCAACCAATTGTAGAGCATACTTGGCAAGCTTGTTGAACTTGAGGGCATACTCCCTCACACTCATGGAACCTTGCTTAAGGTTCATAAACTCCATCATCTTAGCCTCCCTTATCTCGATTAGAAAGAACCGATTGACGAATGACGCTTTGAACTCCTTCCAAGGAATAGCATCATCATCTCTACTCTCCAATTTCCATTGGGTGAACCAAATTTGGGCCACACCTTTGAGTTGGTAGGCCGCTAACAGCTTTCTCTTCCGAATTCACCCCCATGATAGATAGCATATTATACATCTCATAGATAAAATCTTGGGGATCCTCTTCCGGCTTGGATCAATGGAACTCCGGTGGGTTCATTCTTGTGAAATCCCTCACCCTAGAGGCCGGATAGGAGCATGAGGGGATTGGTCCCCTTGGTTCATTTGGTGGGTCATAACACGAGCCAACATTGTGATAGTATCTCGAAAATCTTCTAGGGCTACCCCTCCACTTTGAGGAGCTTAAAGAGCAGGAGGGGTCGGTTACTCCTCGGGAGTACAAGCACGATATAGACTATGAAGAAGTGAAGTATTTGCTAAAACGCCTCATAGCCTCCCATTCATAGTTGTTGTATGCTCATAATCATGAATAAGACTCTAATCGATGCGGTGTGTTGGATTTTCGAGGACCATTAATAACCTAGTGCTTTGATACCAAGTTTTTCACAACCCAAGCCTAGGACCTAGACATGACACGGCGAATGGGAACCCAAAGGGACCCCTAATAAGCCTCTTAACATATCAATCATACATACTTGGTCACGGAAGCAAAATAAACAACAACAAGAGATATGATAACAAGGGAAGCGGGACTAAGGGAAATCTTGGCATTCATAAAAGCATAAAAGAGTCAAGCTCATAGCATGAGTACATCATAATATCCAACAACACCTCTAACATGGAATAGATCGGGGGCCAAGACACTTCCGAGCTCACTCTCATAATAACAAGTGTTCAACATAAAGAAGTCTCAAACAACAAGAGGAATGTAGATAGTGTCCTCGGACTTGAGGACTCACCAAAGCTTATCTCTGAAGTACTGAACTAGCCACATGGACGATGATAAAAAAAAGAGCTTTGATCCCTACATGGTAATACCATGTAGGTATAGAGTATACGTTAGTATGTTTGGATATACTAAGTATGCGGGATGCAATGCAACAAAACAAAAGCCAATATAGTCAAAATGCATAATCATAAACAATAGATATATAATCTCAATATGGAATGCATGATCAATACTCATAATAAAACATACTTGTAAATCATTCATCTTGCACAATATATATATAACACACACATGTGGGAAGAGACCTTAACCGAAATAGACTAAGTAGCTACAACTTGGAATCCAAGACTTGACACCCCTTCGGTCAGGTGGACGGGCATGACATCCCCCGGCTAGGTGTGGTCTACTTGCCAAGGCAAACCAAACATGATAACATGACTAGATGGATCCACAAGTATAGCAAGGGTAATAATCATAATCCTATAGTGGCATGTAGTTTAGAGACTAAAGACTTTATATAAAGACCCTTGAGTCGAGCCCCCATTTTAAGCCTCAATCGGTGCTAAGTCAAATCCCGTGGAATACTTGAAATAATCATACTTTAATCATAACATGAATAACTTCTAAGAACATGACTTGATAGCTCATAAACATACTTGACCTCTAGTTGTGAGCCTAACTTGAACATGAGAGTAGATCATAATCATACATGAACCCTTGCTTTAACATGAATGGCTCACAAGAGGTAAAAAACTTGAAATAGGGCTTAGCTTGATACTTGTCAAATCATAGATACTTTTCATGAATTCAATACATACGTGAAAGCCCTTAATCATCATATAGTCACTTAACTTGTAAATCATGAAATAGATCATCAATATCTTGAGAATTCTTGCCTTGACATTTTATCAAACACATGGTGGGTTCATGATACTTGTTCAAAATTATGCAATTCAAGAGTAAAATAAGATGAGTAAACTTAATGCAAATCAACCCACCAACATGTAGCAAAACCCTCATGTAGGGTACATTGAAATCCATTACAAAGACTCATGATAATTCATAATGTCATAGCTCAAAACATACATAGTCTCAATAGACAAAATCAATTCATGGTATAAGCTTGAAATAGATAGTCATGCATAATCAATCAATATTTAATAAAACCCCATCATAATTTATGTTCATCATTCATATTAAAAGATACCCATAGGTAATACAACTTGAAAACATGCAATTTTCATAAAAAGGGAAGGTTGGGCTCCAAGGGTGAAAAAGGACCCAATGGATGAAATTCACATACCTTAAACCTTGAGTTCTTAGAGGTGAGCTTGAAATAAATCCTTGAGTTCCAAAGTTGAGCTTGGGATCCTTAGATTTGAATGAGAGAACTGGTAGAGTCTTAGAGGGGTTTGAAGAGAGTTTTGTGAGATATTGAGTTGAAAAATGGCTAAGTATAGGTGATTTGATGCTTAAGTGGGAATGGGGCTATCACCCCAATGCCCTTGGCAGAAACAAGAAAAGTAAGGAAAATTTTGTACTGTTCCATGTCCAGTCCATGATGCAGACCAAACACGAAGGAGAATTTGCATTGCTCCATGCCCAGGCCGTATCGCGCTTGGGGCGCAGATGTTCTCTAGAAATCAAATATTAGCGAAACTTATTTTTTGCTATGGGTCTTCTAAAATTCAGGTTATACCCATTTCCCACTCAATTTTGCCCCCCGATCGAGAATATAAAGTTGGATTTTCGATATCATGGACGAATTTTGAGATATATAAAATTACGATTATGGGCATTTCGAAGTACATTTTGGGGCGTTTCACTAGTCATCACATGACGAATGAGATACCCGAAGGCACTTCATCCAAGTCATTTCAAGTAGCTTAAGAATTCATAGGCATTAAGTAAAACCTTTTTGCAGAAAAGTAAGGGAAAAGGGACTAAGGGCCAATTTTACAATGAAACAACATTAAAAAGCAATGGAAATAACTAACATTCATTCTTGTCTATGAGAATACCAACTAATACATAATGAACGAAACCAGTATGGTAGGTTACCATTAACTAGAAAGGAATCCATAAAAGGGAACATAGAAAGTAAAAGCCTAGGAAGGGCTACAAATACATTGTCTTAAACAAAGCAAAGATACAAGATAGAAGAAAAAGTGGAGGAGTCCCAAACTAAGGGCTCACTATAATAAAGCTTCTACTCTTGAACACCGAAAACTAGCCTAGAACTGGTGCAGGAGTGTTTGTTCCTACATGGTTAAATCATGGAGGCAAAATATGCATTAGTACGTTTGAATGTACTACGTATATGAGATGCAATGCATGGGTGAAATTATAATTCCATCATTATTAAACATAACATATAAGGATAAATAGAGTAAAGCATACATAAGCAAGCTTTAAATATGCACAAGGGATATGACTCAAGATCAATATGAGAAAATGCATTAGAAAGCACATATAATGAAAATGTAATATGAAATCATAAGCTTGTGGGAATAGACCATAACCGACTAGTAAGACCATGTGAGCTACCACATAGAATCCAATGAACTCTCCTTCTGTTGGGAAAAAGGGAATCTACTTGCCAAGGTAGATGTCCAAAACATAGTAACATTGCAATTGTATCTTTCATAACATTTAGGCCTACGTGGATCCAGTAGCCTAGACTATAAGGCTCCTATGATAGCACATAGTAAGGGACATTAAAATTTAGCTTCAAGGGATCATGCAACAACTAACGGAATAAGTCTCAATCTCTAGTCCTCTCGATGCTAAGTCTTCCCATGAAATCTTTAAAACATACTTATAGAATCATAAGTAGAAATCATAGGAGTAGCTCAAACTCAAGAATCTTTCTTAAACATCTTTTAGGGCAATTACTATCATCATATATCTTTGGTAAACTCAACTTTGAAGCTCTTCTTTAATGCCCTAATCATAATCATAAATCATAGAAAACTTTCATTGGAAACAAGATGGGCTTAACTTTTAGCATGGAACAATTATAAATCATATAAGTCATAGAAAATTTAAAAGGAACATTGAAATCGCTCAATCTTGATCATATTGAAAATCACCAAGTAATCAACATCACAGTTTAAATATGTACATATTTATTAAGAAAAATAGTTATTAAACTTCATGAGTATCATACAATAACATAAAGGGCATGAAATCTGAAACGACCCCGGAAAGTGCCCGAAAATGTGCCTTGGAAGTGCCCAAAATTGTAAACTTCATATATCTCAAAATTCGTGCGTGATATCAAAAGTTTGACTTCATATTCTTGTATAGGAGGTCAAATTTAGGGGGAAAAGGGTCCAACCCAAATTTTAGAGCAACCCTATCAAAATTCGAAAATCACAAAATGCGATTTCCATAGGCAAATTCGCGTCACTGGCGCATGTGTTAAAAATGTCCAATTTTTATTTTCGGTCCAAGACTTTTTAATCTTTGGCCTAAGTTTCCCATACGTAAAAATACATATATTTAGCCTTATTTCACCCTCATATCACCAAAAATATTCCCCAATATTCACTCAAACAGTTAGTCTTATATTTCTCTCAAAATTCAAGTCTCAAACCCTCACCTAGATCTCAAGATTCTCCTTCAAGCTTCAAGTCTGCATCTCTAATCTTTATCAAGTTCATCTCCAAAGCTAAGGTATGTGGGTTTCTTTCATGGATCCCTTTCACCCATGATATCCAAGCTTCTTCTTACTCTAATTTGCATTAGTTAAAGTTAATTCATAATTGGGTCTACCTTATTATGAAAATCATTGCACAATATGTTGAAGCTCATGCAATTTTGACTGTTTTACTATGTTTTGAGTTATGAAACCAAGGTCTATTGTAAGATTTGATAAAGGGTTTTGATGTATGTTGCTTGAGGGTGTTGCAAAGTGTTGATTGATGGTTTTACAGTGGATTTTCTTGCATAATTTCACTCTTGAATTACATGGTTTTACACTAGCACTACATACCCATCGATTATTTGATAAAATGTCTAATTATGGTTTCTCGTAGAATTGAAGACTCAATGCATGTCTTATGTTATAAATGATGTTATGTGATGAAAGAAGCGTATGTATATGATGTTATGATGATGATAGAAGGAAAGTATGTATATGGTATTTCTCTATATAGTGTTGAATTGACCATAGCCAATTGAGGGGTATGCCTCAATCACCATTGGAGGTAGGGTGTGATCATCCTCTAACCTATCAAGGGGTTTGTACCTTGGCACCATGGGAGGTAGGGTGTTACCATCCTCTAACCTATTAAGGGGTTTGTACCGGCACCATGGGAGGTAGGGTGTGACCATCCTATAACCTATCAAGGGGTTTGTGCCTTGGTAACTTATTGAGGGGTTTGTACCTCAATCACTATGCATGGTAGGGTGCAATAATCCATCATAATATGGTCCATTTTCACACTTGTATTATAATATATGAAGCATGCTTGTACAACGAACATCACTCATGCATGTCATCTTGTTATATGCTAGTTAATTGTTTAAATTATGCATATCGAATATGTCACGTATCTCTTGTTGCATTGCATCCTACATACTTAGTACAATCAAACGTACTAACGCATACTCAATCCTACATGATGATATCATGTAGGAACTAGTGCACAAGTTGATCATCCTCCTCCACTTGGCTAGTTCAGTACTACTCAAACTAGTTGGTGAGTCCTCCACTTCGGGATCCTTAGTCTATATTTCTCTTATTATGTATTGAGACACTCTTCTTTATCATTTACTTAGCTATGAGGGTGAGCTCGGTTGCTTTGTCTTAGCCTCTACTCTTTTCTATGTAATAGAGGTATTGTTGGACATTTTATGTATCTATGCTATGAGCTTTGCCAGCTATCGACTCTTGTTGTTCATGATATAGAAGTGTTCCCTTAACCCCGGTTGTCCCAGTTTGCTATTTCTTGTTGTATTCTATTGCTTCCGCGCCCAAAGATGTGTAATGATATGCTACGAGGCTTGTTTGGGGTTCCTTCGAGTTCTCCATTCGCTGGTCACGTCTAGGCCCTAGGCTTGGGTCGTGACAAAGATGGTATCAGAGTACTAAGTTGTTAGATCCTTGACGTCTAATACAATACATCGATTAGAGTCTTATTCATGGTTGTGCAGCGCGCCACAATTATGAATAGGAGGCTAAGAGGCATTATAGGAAATGTTCCACTTTTTCATGCTCTATGTCGTGCAATGAAGTTAGGTCCCCTAGGGCTTATTGCTAATCCCTAACCGTTACATTTCAAGATATGTCTCAAGCTACTCTGGACGGTGATATGACGAGTGCGGAGGTTCGCAATGCTCTTTAGGTGTTGGCCAAAGCGGCGACACAATTGGCAACTCACCTTGATAACAAGTGATTGCTCCCGAGATTTCTAACGACAAGAAGGGAGGTAAGGAGTCCAAGAGGGCCCATGGTGAAAGAAAGTTACAAAGTCGCAAAAGTAAATATGGTGGTGGTGCGGTGCCTTATGCTAGGTGTCCAGGATATGGTAAAGGCCATGATGATCCATGTTTGAGGGGTACCAATGCTTGTTATGGTTGTGGAAAGGAGAGCCACAAGATGATATATTGCCCTCATAAATGCAATAAGGGTAAAGGAGGTGATAGTGGAATGACTTATCCCTAATGCCCTATGTGTAGGAAGTACCATGGTGGTCTATGCTTGAGGGAGACCAATACTTCTTTTGGACGTAGTAAAGTGGGTCACAAACTAGTGGATTGTCCATATATTCGAATGAAGGGTAAAGGTGATCAACCTTTTAATCAAGGCGATCATGTTGATCGAGTGGCTCAAGAATGGGATGAGGTGCCCGATGTTACTATCGGCATATTGAAATTTCCCTTGGCTTTGATGTGTTTGCATTGATGGGCCAGTGTGCCACTATTTCTCTCATTATTCTTTTGGTTGCTAGTGGGTTTCATGCGTGTTCCAAACACTCTTGGATGTAAGTCTCATTGGTGAGCCTATTGTTGTTTGAAAGTTCATACGTGTTGTTCTGTGTTCATATTGCATTAGGTTTTGCCTTGTGACTTGTTGGGTTTAGTGTGGTGGATTTTGATGCTATGTTTGGCATGGATTAGTTGCGTTGGTGTTGTGTCACCTTAATGGTAGGGCCCATAGAGTCGTATTTTGATTCCCCATTAAATCCATCCTTGAGTAGGGACTAGTACGGTGGATGCAAAGGAGTATGTCTGTTACTTGTATTAAGGCATAATTGATCTCTAAGGGTTGTTCCATGTCCTTATTGCATAGGTTCTTGTCTTCTGATTTTTTTTTTGGTTGAACTTAGTTTATTGGATTAGAGATCTTGAGATGGTTCGGTTACTTGCATATTGTGTCTCCGTTGATTGTAGAACCAGTAAAGTAGTAATATTATGGCTAAAAATGGTCGATCTATTTGGTCAACTATAATAGGTTAGTTATTTCTCCAAGCTTGATCTTTAGTTCGCGTCTTGTTCCCAAGTGATGATGAGGGTAGATGATATCCCTAAGTGTCTTCCAGATTAGGGTTAAGCTTGTTGAGTATGTTGGAGTTGTTTAGTTGACTTATGCACCGGTTATGTTCATGGGTTTCATGAATAGGTCTTTAGTCCCTACCTTGTTATGCTTGTGGTGGCCTATAGTGATGAACTATGGGCTTATTTTGAACTTGTGAACCATTTGGGGGTAGTGCTGCAAATCTTAGGGTAGGAGGAGTTGTATGCTAAGTATGTGAAGTGTGAAATGTGGTTAAAGGAGGTTACCTCCCTAGGTCGTGTCGCGTCGGAGGATGGTATTAAGATTGATCTTAAGGAGATGTATGTGAATAGGAATTGGCCTAGACCTTTGACTCACTTGGGTATTAGGAGTTTCTCGGACTTAGCGGGTTACCACCGGAGGTTTGTGAATGGGTTGGTTGTGTATTATGGTGTCGCCAGGATTGGTTTGGTTTATGTGTTGATGCAAGATGGTTAGGTGGAAGTTTATGCTTTAGATAATTTGAGATGCATGAGAAGGATTATCTTATCTATGACCTTGAGTTGGCTACCAGGGCTTTCGCTTTGAAAATTTGACGTAATTGGTTGTATGGGGTACATGTTGGTGTGGTTACCGTTCACTAGAGTTTCTAATATGTGTTCACCCAAAGGGATCTTATCTTAAGACAAAGGAGGTGGTTAGAACTTCTAAGGATTATGATATGAGTGTGCACTATCATCCCTGTAAGACTAATGTTATGGCGGATGCTTTGAGCAGGGTGTCTATGGGTAGCCTTGTTCATGTTGATGGTGGTAACATGGAGGTGACTAGGTAGGTTCACCGGTAGCCTAGATTTGGGGTTAGATTGAAAGAGGTTGACAATGGTGGTGTTATTGTTGTTGATGGTTCCAAATCTTCTTTTGTTGAAGAGGCCTAGTTTAAGCAAGGCCTTGATTCCGCTTTATTAGCGTTGGAAGTTTTGGGTGAAAGGATGATATAGTGGAGGTTTTCTTCCAAGGGGGAGATGGTGCCTTTAGGTACCAAGGTTGGTTGGGTGTACCTTGTGTTGATGGCTTGATAGAAAAGATCCCTGATGAGGCCTATAACTCTTCTTAATCTATCCACCTCAGTTCCACCAAGATGTATAAAGACTTGAGGGATGTGTATTTTTGGGGTGGCATGAAGAGGGACATTGCCAAATTTGTTTCGATTGTCATAGTTGCCAACAAGTTAAATCCGAGTATCAAAGGTCGAGTGGCCTAACCCCTAACATAGAGATCTCTACTTGAAAGTGAGAGGTGATTAACGTGGATTTTGTGGTTAGATGGCCCGAGACTAGAAAGGGTTTTAATTCTTTTGGGGTGTGGTTGATAAGGTGACGAAATTGGTTCACATTTCTACCGGTTAAGTCTACTTATGGTGTCGAAGAGTATGCTAAATTGTACGTTCATGAGTTGGTGGGATTACTTGAGGATATGCTTAGGGCTTTTGTAATGGCATTCATGAGTAGTTGGGATGATCATCTTCTATTGATTGAGTTGTGGCTTGTGAGTCTTCATAGAGTGTTGAGGAAGATTAGTGAGGTTACATACAAATGGGAATTGCCTTTGGATATGGTTATGGTCCGTTCGGTTCTTCATGCTTCTAGGATGAGGGGATGTGTTGGTGACTTTAGTGCTACAGAACTCCTTGAAGTTGTGGGTTTATGATGGATGAGTTGATTTATGAGAAGGTCCGATGGAGAAGTTGTATGTATATGGGTGCAGGTTGATAGATAAGGATGTGGTGTTCGTTAAGGCTCTTTGGAAGGCTTGTCAAGTCGAAAGTGTCTCTTGAGGAGCGGGCATGGAAAAGCAATACCCTCATCTTTCTCATTCTAGTCAAGCTTATGATAACATGCCAAGTCCTTTCAAGATTCCAAATCTTAAGTTCATCCCTCATGTCATTGCATATGTTCATGATTAAATTGATAAGTTCATGATGATTTTACACTTATGATGAGATTTTTGAAATGATGTTCAAGTGCATTGTTGCATCTCTATGTGGGGTTAAATGGTAATGTTTATGTCTCTCATATATGTTTCTTTGACATTCGGGGACTAATGTTCCCAAGGGGGAGGTATTGAAACGACTCCCAAAAGTGCCCGAAAATGTGCCTTGGAAGTACTCGTAATCGTAAATTCTATATATCTCAAAACCTGTGTGTGATATCATAAATCTGACTTCATATTCTTGTTCAGGGGGTCAAATTTAGGGGGAAAGGGTCTAATTCGAATTTTAGAGCAATCGTATCAAAATCCAAAAATCACAAAATGTTATTTCCATAAGCAAATTTGCGTAACTGGTGCATGTGTTAAAAATGCCCAGTTTTTATTTTTGGTCCAAGACTTTTAAGTCTTGGGCCTAAGTGTTCCCATACATGAAAATACCTATACTTAGCCTTATTGCACCCTTATATCACCAAAACATTCCCCAATATTCACTCAAACACTTAGTCTTATATTTCTCTCAAAAGTCAAGTCTCAAACCCTCACTCGGATCTCAAGATTCTCCTTCAAGCTTCAAGTCTCCATTTCCAATCTTCATCAAGTTCATCTCCAAAGCTAAGGTATGTAAGTTTCTTTCATGGGTTCCTTTCACCCATGATATCCAAGCCTCCTCTTACTCTAATTTGCATGATTTAAAGTTGATTTATAATTGGGTCTGTCTTATTATGAAAATAACTGCACAGTATGTTGAAGCTCATGAAATTGTGACTATTTTTCTATGTTTTGAGTTATGAAACCAAGGTCTATTATAAGATTTGATAAAGGGTTTTGATGTATGCTGCTTGAGGGTGTTGCAATGTGTTGATTGATGGTTTTACAATGGATTTTCTTGCATAATTTCACTCTTGAATTGCATGGTTTTACACTAGCACTACACATCCGCCAAGTGTTTAATAAAAATGTTCGATTATGGTTACTTGAAGAATTGAAGGCTCAATGCATATCTTATGTTATGAATAATGTTATGATGATGAAAGAAGAGTATGTATATGATGTTATTATGATGATAAAAGGAAAGTATGTGTATGGTATTTCTCTATATAGTGTTGAATTGACC
>JAPFFP010044508.1:0-34963 GCA_026153255.1 Solanum medicagineum | reverse complement strand
GGCTACCCATAGACACCCTACTTAGAGCATCGACTAATACATTAGCCTTACCGAGGTGATTATGCACACTGATATCATAATCCCTAAGGAGCTCTAACCACTATCCTGTTGCCCACAATTCACACTTGTTATATTTAGAAATACGACCTCTTATCCACCAAGATTTGCAACACTACCCCCAAATGATTCACAAACTCTAAATAAGACAATAATCCATTACTAGAGACCACCACAAGCATGACAAGGTAGGGTTTCAAGACCCTATTCACGAAACCCATATGCATAGTTGGTGAATTAATCAGCGCAACAACTCCACCATGACATAAAATACTCACTCCTAGTCTGAAAAGACACTTGGGGAAATCACCTATGTAACGACCTCGCCAAACACTGTGAAGTATTGTCCGCTCGTGGACTGAGCCTATCACGGATTTATCCCTTTGGGCTTACCCCAAAAGAAACCTCACAGTATATAGACCAGTCTTTTATTTATATACCCAGCATCTCTCCTGTGTTTTATCGATGTGGGACATCTCATCTCAATATAGGTTAACACATACACCCCTTCTATGGGCTCAACGTCCTTGCTGAGGTTTTCCTCACCGTATGGGATTCGCCTAGACTCAGCATTGTGGTTTGTGTTGTCTCATTGGGATTTACCTAAACTCAGTTGAAATCTAAGGCCATATCGACAAGGCTGACACAGGAGTGACTCTAGTACCATTCGTAACGACCTAACACAACACTGTGAAGTATTGTCCGCTCTTGGGCCTAGTCCATCACGGATTTGTCCCTTTAGGCTCAACCCAAAAGGGTCCTCATAGTATATAGGCCAGTACTATACTTATATACCCGCATCTCTCCTGTGTTTTGCCAATGTGGAACATCTAATCTCAAGATGGGTAGTTAGATCCTACCCTTATCCTCACTTGGGGACGTAAACCCAACCGAAGATAAATCTTATAGAAACGACTAGCCCATTGTAGTTGACCAGATAAATCGTCCGTCCTTAACCATCATATTACAACCTTAATGGTCCTATGCTTATTAGAAGCATGATATGCAAGTAGCTAAACCACCCCAAGACCTCCAACCCATCAAACAAAATTCAACCAAGATCACAAGACAAGACTCTATGCAATAAGAACATGAAGCAACCCTTATAAGCCTTTCTAGCAATGATAGACTCACATAACAAAACCTTACTAGCAATAAAAGGAACAACAAAGCATGAACAACAAAAATCAAGAAAACCCTTAACATAGTGGAAGAATCATCAAGCACCTCATCCCCTCCTTGCCTCCTTTGAAGAGCATAGGACCAATTACATATTGGAGCACCTCCTTGATCAGCATCACCACCTTTACCCTTATTTTGAGCATATAGACAAACCAAAATTTTGTGGCCCATCTCACCACACTCAAAGCATGCACCGCTGTTCCTCCAACATGTGCCACCATGTTTCCTCCCATACTCAAAGCAACTCTCTCACCACCTTCTTGGAGCCTTGGGTTAGGTATTCCTCTCTTAGTAACCCTCTGTTTTGGAGCACTAGAGGACCCTTGTCCTTGAAACTCAAAATCTTGTTGAAATCAGTCATCCCCAAATCGAGCCCTATTGGACTCCCCCACTTCTCTTCTTCCTATGTTTCTCCCCCTCAAGTTGTTCGGCATACGTCATGAGTCGAGACAAATCCATATCTCTTAAAAAAATCATGGTACGACACTCTTCATTAACCAAATCGGATACCCCCATCATAAAAATATTCATCCTTGACCTAGGGTCGGCCACCAAATGTGGAGCATACTTGGAACTCTTGTTGGACTTGAGAGAATATTTCGTCACACTCATGGACTCTTCCTTATGGTTCATGAACTCCATTGTTGTAGCCTCTCTCAACTCAAGAGGGAATAATCGGTTGAGGAAGGCTGCTTTGAACTCCTCTTTTGGAATAACATCATGGTTTCCACTCTCCACTTTCCATTGCACAAACAAAATTTGAGGTATACCTTTTAGTTGATAAGCCACTAGATCAACCTTTTCCTCTGAACTTTCACCCATGATGGGTAGCACCTTATACATCTCATCTATGAATTCTTTGGATTCCTCATTCACCTTAGAACCATGGAACTCCGGTGGGTTCATCATTGTAAATTTCCTCACCCTAGAGGCCGGAGTAGGAGCATAACGAGCTTGAGCCCCTTGGTTGATTTGATTAGTAGTGGCATGGGCCTATATTGTTATAGCATTCTGGTAATCAACCTTGGTAGCCCCTCCACCTTAGAGAGCTTGAGGAGCAGGGTAGGATGGTTGTCCCTTGAGTATACGAGCTCTTCTTCCTCTCGGGATAGGAATGATCTAGCATAGCCATGAATAATCGTTAGGGGGAAACCTTACCTCAACTTTTATAGAACGGCATAGAGTAAGAAAAAGATAAATATTTCCTAGAATGTCTCGTAGCCTCCTACTCATAATTGTGGTACACAACACAACCATAAATAAGATCCTAAACGCCAAGGACCATTAACATCCAAGTGCTCCTATACAAAGTTTATCACGACCAAAACTATGGCCTGGACGTGACACAGCAAATGGGGAACCCAAAGGAACCCAAAACAAGCCTCTTAGCATATCATCCACACATCCTTGGCACAGAAGCAGGAGTAAACAACAAGAGAAAACATATAAGGGAAATTGGGACTAAGGGAGAGAGTTTAATACTTAAATAACATAGATGAGTCAAGACTAAAGCATATGTATAACTTGTCCAACAACACTTCTAGACATAGAACATAGCACGGGCCAACATAAGCAACAAGGCTTACCCTCATAGTAATGACAACAAGTATTCAATAATATATAAGATGTAGTCTAAGCATAAGCATGTAAGAATATTGATATTGTCCCCGGACATGAGGACTCACCGAAAGCTAACTTGAGCAATACATCTAGCTACGTGTAGGAAAATCAATAGGATCTCCGGTTCCTACATGGTAAACATCATGTAAGCATAGAGTATGCATTAGTACGTTTGAATGTGCAAAATATGTATGATGCAATACAACAAGAGATAGGGTACATAGTGAAATGCATAATGATAATCAATAGATAGCATAATAACAATATGGCATGTATGACCAATGCTTGAAGATAGCATGATTAGTCAAAATCAAGAAATGTAAACTCAATGTGGATTATAAGTATGATCAACCCTTACATAAACATTCTTGAGAATGGCCAAGTAGTTACCTACTCACCTTACGATATAGCCCTTTTCGAAGAGTGTTTGTCGATATCCCTTTTCAGACATAGTCCTTTGGATAGGTAGTATGAGATGCATCTTACCTTATGATACAATCATTTCAGTAAGTGTCATGATTGATTCTACCTTACGGCATGGTCTCATCAGTAGAAGTCCTTAAGTATCCTTACCTTATAACATAATCTCTTCGGTAAGAAGGTGGGTGTGTTTACCTTACCGTATGATCTTATCAGCAAGAGAGATCCTACCTTACGGCAGGTCTTTTTTGGTAGGTTGTCCCTACCTTACGATAATATTTTAAGTAGGAACCATGAGACATTTGGCCATATGATATGGCCTTTTCGGTAGATTGTCCCTACCTTATGATATAATCTTTTAGGTAAGGGTACCTATTATCTCATCAAACCATCACATCAAAGGATTACAAAGAACTCCACATGTCTCATGAAGGCAAAACATAGAATAAAGGTTCAAAATTCTAGTTGTAGATCATGGAAGCTTTTCAAGATTTTAAACATGTTTCGGAACACATTAAGTGTCACAACATACTTGTCAATTAAAATAACACAAAGTCCTTCACCAACATCATGAATCCTTGAAAAATCATTTTATCAAACACTTTGTTGGTGCGAAATGCTAGTGTAAAACTATGCAATTCAAGAGTGAAATCATACAGGTAACATCAATGTAAAACCACCCACCAACACTTGGTAATACCCTCATAAAAATACATCAAAACTCTTCATCAAATCTCAAGATAGATCAAAGATTAATAGCTCAAACATGCTTAAACAGTCACACTTTTACAAATCCCAACATAGATCATAGTCAAATTCGTAGTAGGTAAGATCCATAAGTAAATCAACTTAAAAATATGAGTTTTATGTAAAAAGGGAGCTTGGGCACCATGGGTGAAAGAACCCAATGGTTGAAACCCACATACCTTAACTTTGGAAATTTCTTGACGAAGATTGGAATGGAGACTTGAAGCTTGAGTGAAATACTTAAGATCGGGAATGAGTTTGGAACCCTTGATTTTGAGTAAAATATTTTTCTAAATGTTTGGGAGATTATTGGAAAATTTCTTCTATTATAAGAAGGTGAAATATGGCTAAGTATTGGTGTTTTCACGTATAGGAAGACTTAGGCCCAAGACCGAAGGGCCTTGGACCGGAGCAAAAAAACAGGGCAGAAATTACACCTCTTCGCGCCCCTGGCGCGTCGCGCCTATGGTGCGCTTGGTCACTAGAATTCGCAAATTTTAAAATTTTGAATTTTGCTGTGGTTGCTCTAAAATAAGGGTTAAACCCATTTTCACTCAATTTTTCCCCCTATACAAGAATATCAAGCCGAATTTTCGATATCACGCATGGATTTTGAGGTATATGAAAATTACGATTTCGAGCACTTCTGTAGCACCTTTTCAGGCCATTTTTTTGGTCATCTCAGTTTGAACCTTATTTGGTCTATACTTTCATCATTGAGTCAGTATTGGGCTAAGAAAGTGTATTGAAACTGTCCCATATCATTCTTATGTAGAGTCTTTTTGTGTGATGTCGTTGAACTTCATATGATCAATTTTGATGTTATTCTTTGTTTGGATTGGTTACCTGTGTCTTATGCTTTTACTGACTGTAGAATCCACAGGGTGAATTCCAAGTCCCTAATGAAGCCATTCATGAGTGGAAGAGAACAAATTTGGTGTTCACTGGTAGGTTTATTTCTTATGTAAAGGCTATGAACATAATTTCTAAGGGGTGCTTATATCATGCTTTCCAATTTAAGGATGTTGAATTTGATGCTCCTACTCTTGACTCAGTTCCTATCATTAGTGAATTACTCAGTGACTTTTTTGATGACTTTCCCATATTCCTCCCCTAAGGGAAATTGAATTTGGCATGAACTTCTGTCCGATACTCAACCTATATCGATACCTCTATATCGAATAGCCCCAGCAAAGTTGAAAGAAATGAAGGATCAATGAAGTTACTTCCTTGATAAAGGGTTCATAACACCTAGTGTGTCTCAAAGGCTGTCCCGTATTATTTGTTTTGAAGAAGGATGGTTCACTTCGGATGTGTGTGGATTATGGACAATTTAAAAAAAGACTATGAAAACTAAGTATCCACTTTCAACGAGTGATGGCCTATTTGATCAACTACAAGGTGCAATCTATTTTTCTAAAATTAATCTTCGATCAGGTCATCACCAATTGAGTGTGAAAGAGGATGACATTCCAAAGATAACAATTACAATATTGTATGGTCATTTTGAATTCTTGGTTACGTCATTTTGATTTACAAATGCTCCCGCAACTTTCATAGACTTGATGAATAGGGTCTTCAAGCTGTAAATGGACATATTTTTGGTTGTGTTCATAGATGACATATTGGTCTATTCACCAATTCAAACAAGCATGAGGATCACTGGTGGATTATGTTGCATAACATTAAGAGATCAACAACCTTTTTCCAAGTTTAGCAATTATGAGGTATGGCTAAGGGAGGTGGCTTTTCTTGTCTACATTGTTTTGGGTGATGGTATTAGAGTTAACCCCAATGAAGAATTGACCCAAATCATTGTATCTTTATGACATTAGGATCTTTTTGGGTTTGGCTAGATACCATAGAAGATTTGTTGAAGGGTTATCTTCCATTGCCTCTCTTTTTAGTAAGTTGACCCTAATGAAGGTTAAATTTCAACAGTCTGATGAATGTGAGCAAATCTTTTATACATTAAAGGATTGTCTTACCTCAGCCTCTATTTTGACATTTCCTAAGGGTTCAGGTGGTTTTTCTATATATTGCAATGCGTTATACGTAGGCTTGGGTTGTGTTTTGATGCAATATGGAAAAGTCATTGCCTATGCCCAAAAGCAATTGAAAGTTCTTAAAAGGAACTATCTGACTCGTAATCCTGAACTAGCAGCCATTATATTTGCATTAAAGATTTGGGAGCATCATTTCTATGCGGTGCATGTTGACATAGTCATTGAACATAAAAGTTTGCAAGATGTGTTTAGACAAAAGGATTTGAACCTAAGGCAAAGTAGGTTGTTAGAAATTCTAAATGATTATGATATGAGTGTGATATAACACCCTGCAAAAGGAAAATATTATGGCTGATGTACTTAGTAGAATATCTATGGGCAGCATTGCATATGTTAGGATGGAAAAAAAAGAGTTGGTCAAAGAAGTGCATCGTTTGGCTCGTTTGGGTGTGAAGTTGAATGGTTCAGACAATGGTGGTGTATTTTTACAAAATGGGGCTAAATCGTATTTAGTAGTGGTAGTTAAAGAAAAACAAGGCATGGATCCTACCTTGGTTAAGTTGAAGAAGTTGGTGGTTGATAAGAAGATTTTTAGGTTTTCTCATAAGGGGGAGATGGAATACTTCGCTACCAAGGGCAGTTGTGCATCCCTAATGTTGATGGTTTAAGGAAAAGATGCTATATGAGGCTTATAACTTGCGGTATTCTATTCATTAGGAATCCACAAAATTGTATAGAGATTTAAGAGAGGTCTATTGGTGGAATGACATGAAAAATGACATAGCAAAGTGCGTTGTCAATCAGTGAAAGTTGAACACCAAATGCTAGGTGCTTTAGCGCATGAGATTGAATTCCTACTTGAAAATAGGAAGAGGTGAATATGGACTTCATTATGAATTTGTCAAAGAATCGGACGCAATTTGACTCAATATGGGTGATTGCAGATAGAATGACAAAATCAGCCCACTTTTTGTTGGTGAAAACTTCTTATAGTGCCTAGGATTATGCCAAGGTTTATATTTAAGAGTTGGTGAGATTGCATAGAGTCCATTGTCTATCATATTATACTAGGGTGCTCAATTCACTTCTCATTTTTACTAGTCATTTCAAAAAAGCCTTGGTACAAAAGTCAAACTAAGTACCGTATTTCATCCTCAAACCAATGGGCAAGCCGAAAGTACAATTTAAACATTGGAAGATATGTTGAAGGTGTGTGTGCTTGATTTCAAAGGTTATTGGGATGATCATTTACCTCTTATTGAAATTACTTGCAACAATAGCTTTTACTCAAGTATTCAGATGGCATAGTTTGAAGCTTTTTATGGTTGAGGATATAGGTTACCCGTTGGATGGTTTGAAGTTGCAGAGATGTCCCTGATTGAAACGGATTTTGTGATTGATGCCATGGAGAAGATGAGAGTTACAAGTAATAGATTAAAGGCTTCCAAAAGTCATCAAATGTCATATTTGGAGAAAGGACCTTAAGTTAGAAGAAGGTGATTTGGAAAAAGGTGTAACGCATTTTGGGAAAAAGGACAAGTTGAGTCTTAGGTATTTAGGACCTTACAAGATCTTGAAACAAATTGAAAAGGTAACCTTTGAGCTATATTTTCCAGTGGAGTTAGCTATGGTTCATTCGATTTTTCATGTTTCGATGTTGAGGAAATTCCTGGATGATAAAAATTCCATTGTTCCAATGAAAGGTGTCATTATTGAGGCGAGTTTGACTTATGAAGAAATAATGATTGAGATCTTGGACCGTTAAGTGAAGAGATTGAGAAATAAAAGAGTTACATTTATCAAAGTGGTATGGAGAAATAAAAGAGTTGCCAAATTCCATTTCATTAATGGAATTTCGTAAATTTCGTTATTTCTATTGATCTTTCGGGGATTTCTATGCTATCTTAACACTTTCTAAAGACCTAAACCCTACTCCCAAAGATCAAATTCACTCCTCCCATTTGGAACACACTCTCCAATTCTCTCAAGAGTCTCCATCAAAATCCCAATACAAATTCAAGGAAAGTCAAGAGCAAGTTTTGGATTCCAAGACCCACTTCCAAACTTAAAGTCTTTCACAACTCAAGATCAAGAAGTTTAAGGTCTAAGGTATGTGGGTTTCATTAATGGGTTCCTTTCACCCATGAAGCCCAACCTTCCTTTTTATAAGACTTACATGATTTCAAGTTGTACTTCTTATGCATATCTATTATTATGAAATATGAGCATGAAATATATTGGCGTTTTGTCAAATATTGTTTATTATGCATAATTATCTATTTTGAGCTTATATTAAGAAGTGGTTTTTGTCTATTGAGATTATACATGATTCAAGCTATGAAATATATGAACTATTTTGAAGTTTGATATGATTTACAGGTTACCCATGATGGTTTTTTACCATGATTTGGTGGGCTGATTTACATGATTTTAAGATGCATTGACTTCACTATTTAATGATCTATACTTTGAATGTTTTGAGGTAGGAATCTATAAACCATTGTGGGATTTGATGAAGGGTTTTGATGTACATTGCTTGAGGGTGTTATCAAGTGTTGATGGGTGATTTTACATTGAATTTTCTTGGATGACTTCACTCTTGTATTGCATTGTTTACACTAGTACTACGCACCCGCCAAGTGTTTGAAAAATGTCCTGATTATGTATCTTGAGTTGTTGAAGGCCTAATGCATGGCATGTGAGTTGAATGACCTTATGATGCTAAAAGAAATGTATATCTATGGTATTTTTCTCTATAGTGTTGTGAGATGACCACTTGATGGAGGGTGTGATGTTCATTAGCCTTGTTGAGGGGTTGATACCTCATTTACCTAATTTAGGGGTTAATACCTCATTAACCTTATTGAGGGGTTGATACCCTAATCACCTATGGTGGAAAGTGGTACATTCGATAACCAATTTGAGGGGTTAGTACCTCAATCACCTAGGATTGGAGGTGGTTAACCCATTAGCCGAATGATGATCTCTTACTACATATGTAATATATTCTATGTAAGCATGTTTTACTTCAAGCATCACTCATGTATGCGACATTGCTTTATGCTTATTTATTGTCTAATTATGAATTTTGACTATGTTTTCTATCTCTTCATGCATTTTATCCTACATACCTAGTACATTCAAACGTACTAGCTCATACTCTATGCCTACATGATATTACCATGTAGGAACCGGAGCTCCATTTGGTCATCCACCTCCTCCATGTGGCTAGTGGTTCCTATTCAAGCTAGTTGCTAAGTCTTCCATTCCAAGGAAAATGTCTATGTTCTTATGCTATGTATTAAAGACTCTCTTTGTTTATGGTATGCTTTGACTATGAGGGTGAGCCCGATTGCTTGTCTTGGCCCCCCGCTAGGTTCTATGTCTAGGGTGTTGTTGGACAAGTTATGTATTATGCTTGAGCTTTGACTCGTCTATGTTGTCTAAGTAATAAACTCTCTCTCCCTTAGTCCCAATTTCCCCTGTTTATGTTTTCTCTTGTTGCTTATTCTTGCTTCCCCGACCAAGGATATGAAATGATATGCTAAGAGTCTTGTTTGGGGTCCCTTCGGGTTCCCCATTCGCCAGTGACATCTAGGCCCTAGGTCGGGGTCATGACAATGATGGTATCAGAGTACTAGGTTGTTAATGATCCTTGGAGTCCAATACTCCATGTCGATTAGAATCTTATTCATGGTTGTGAAGCACGCCACAACTATGAATAGAAGTCTATGAGGCGTTCTAGTAAATGTTTCACTTCTTCATAATCTTTGTTGTGAGATCGATTTAGGTCCCCTAGAGCTTATTGCTAATCACTAACCATTACATTTCAAGGTATGACTTGAGCTACTTAGGACAGTGATATATCAAATGCGGAGGTTCACAATGCTTTATGGGTATTGGCCAAAGTGGTGACTAAATTGACGAATCAATTCAATCAACGAGTGAGTGCCTCTGAGGCTTCGAATGGTAAAAGGAGGGGTAATGTGGCCAAGAGGGCCCTTGTTGAGGGTAAGTTTTAAAATCCTAAATATAGAGGTGGTGGGGGTGTCGTTAGTTATGATACGTGCCAAAGATGTAGTAGAGGCCGTGATGGCCCATGCTTGAGGGGCACTAAACCTTGTTATGGTTGTGGAGAGTTGGGTCATAAGGTAAATGATTGTCCTCACAAACATAATAAGGGTAAGGGAGGTGATGAGAGGTTGGCTATTGATGGGGTATCTAACTCAAAGTGGCAAGATGGCTATGAAGGGAGAATTAATCCTAAGTATCCCAGGAGTGGAAAGCACCATGGTGGCCCATGCTTGAGGAAGACTAATGCTTGTTATGGTTTGTGAAGTGGGTCACAAGTTAGTTTGTTGTCCATACGCTCAAAAGAGATGTAAGGATGGTCGACCTTTAAAACAACGTGGTATGTTGACCAAGAGGCTCAAGGAGAAGAAGACGCCCGACGTTGTTAATGGTATGTTGAAGTTTCCTGTGACTTTGATTTGCTTACACTGATAGGCTCGGTGTGCCACTATTTCTTTCATTATTCTCTTTGGTTGCTAGTGGGCTGCTTGTGTGTCCCGAGTTGCTATGTGAACCTTTGTTGTCTACCCTTTTATTGAGTATCTTGTTGCTAAAATGTTCTTAGGTGTGGATCTGTGTTTTGTATTGCATTAGGTCTTGCCTTGTGGCTTGTTGGAGTTAATGTGGGAGATTTTGATGTTTTACTTGGGGTGGGTTAGTTGTATGCATATTGTGTCCCCTTGGGTTGTAGGGCCCGTAGAGTTAGATTCTTACTCCCTTATGAACCCGTCTTTAAGTTGGGGATTGTAAAGTTGTAGTGAAGGGGTAAGTCCATCTCTTGACTTAAGGTGCAATTGATCTTTAAGAGTTGCATTATCATCTAGTAGGAGTTAGGGGTGTTGAACCTAAGTCATTTCTATTGAGTTGTTCTGTTGATGGATGGGTTCTTGATGTTCTTTCCAATATTATAAATTTTGTGGGTAGTAACTATAGAATTTGCTAATCCATTGGCTATGTCTATAAGTCTCATGAATAGGGTCTTTAATCCCTACCTTGTTGTGTTTGTGGTGGTCCTGGTGTTGGTATGTTGGTTCATTCCCGGAGGTAAGGGAGAGCTTGGGGATCATTTGAGGGTGAATTTGTGAATCTTGATGCATATAAGGTGGCTTGCTAATTATGGAAAGTGGGAATCTTTGAGGTGACCAGAGAGGTCCATCGGTTGGCTAGATTGGAAGTTAGGTTGCAAGAGGTTGGCTATGGTGATGTAGTGGTGGCTAATAATTCTAGATCCTTCTTTGTTGATAAGATGAAAGCAATGCAAGATTTTGACCCCGCCATGATAGACTTGATGACCTCGATGAGAGATAATAAAGTGGGGGGTTTTCTTCGAATGGAGAGATGATGTCATTAGATACTAAGGTAGACTATGTGTACTTCTGTTGAAGATACCCCCCCTCCCATGTAGGCTGTGGTCAGGTTTGGCAAGAAAGGGAATTTAGTTTATGGCTTGTGGGTCCTTAGAGAGTATTGAGGAGGATTGGTGAGGTTGCATACGAATGGGGATTGCCTAAGGATATGGATATGGTTCATCCGGTTCTTCATGCTTCTAAGTTGAGAAGATATGTTGGTGACTCTGGTGCTATGGAACTCTTTGAGGTTGCGGGTGACGTGGAGGATATGATGGCTTAGGAGAAGGTCCTGATGGACGTAATGGATGGAAGGGTGGAAAAGTTGATTAATAAGGATATGTTGTTTGTCAAGGCCCTTTGGAAGGATCTTCAAGTCGAAAGTGTCTCTCGGGGAGCCGGAGCGGGAGTGGACAAGCAATATCCATACTTTTTCATTCTATTCAAGCTTGTGATAACACGTCAAGTCCTTTTTATGGTTCCAAGTCTTATATTTCAGCCCTTACATCACTGCTTGCATTCATGTTTAGGTTGATAAGTTCATGATGATTTTAATGTTTATGTTGAGATTTTTAAAGTGGTGTGTAAGTGCATTATTGAATTCTTGTTGGGGCTGATTTTATCATGATTATTCTTTTTATATACGTCGCTTTCACATTCGGGAACGAATGTTCCAAAGGGGGAGATATTGAAACGACCCCAAAAAGTCCCGAAAATGTGCCTCGGAAGTGCACGAAATCGTAATTTCCATATATCTCAAAATCCTCGTGTGATATCAAAAAATCAAAGTTATATTCTTGTTCAGGGGTCAAAATTGAGTGGGAGATAGTTCTAACCCAGATTTTACAGCAACCTTATGAAAATTCAAATTTTTAAAATTGAGCGATTTCTATTGTCCAAGCGCGCCCCAGGTGCATGCGCTAGGGGCACAGAGAGCCTATTTTTTTGGTCAGTTTCTTGTTCCTGTCCAAGTATTTTGATTCTTGGGCATAAGCCTTCCCGAATATGAAAATACTTATACATAGCCATATTTCACTTTCATATCATAAAAGACATTCCGCAATACTATCTCAAATACTTAGACACATATTTCACCTAATTCAAGTGTCCCAAATTCACTTTTGGATCTCAAGAAACTCACTCCAGCTTCAAGCTCTCATTCAAATCTAATTCAAGCTTATTTATGTCGTTTAAGACCATCATGGGTCCCCTACATCAAGACAAGTTCAAAGGAATTTCCGTTGGCTAAGTTTTGTACAAGTACCGGTAGGAGGGTCATATTTAAAAGGGCATATCTCTTAGCACACAAATAAATTGGTGTCCCACAAACTAATAAATTAAAGCTCTTTGAATCAGCTTTCCAATGCACTTGGTGTCACCTTATTTAGAGTTTGGTTGAAGAAGTTATGCCCGTTTCGTAGAACTCATATGTGCAGGGGTATTTACGGGTTTTTGTCAAATTCCATTTCATTGATGGCATTTCGTAAATTTAGTTATTTCTATTGGTCGGTTGGGGATTTCTATGCTATCTTAACACTTCCTAAAGACCTAAACCTTACTCCTAAAGATCAAATTCACTCCTCCCAACTGGAATATACTCTAAAATTATCTCAAGAGCCTCCATCAAAACCCCAACACAAATTCAAGGAAACTCAAGAGCAAGCTTTTGATTCCAAGAACCACTCCAAACTTAAAGTCTTTCACAACTCAATTTAAAGAAATTCAAGGTCTAAGGTATGTGGGTTTCATTCATGGGTTTCTTTCACCCATGAGGTCCAACATTCCATTTTAGGAGAATTGCATGATTTTGAAGTTGTATTTCTTATGGGTATCTATTATTATGAAATCTGAGCATGAAATATGTTGGGGTTTTGTCAAATATTGTTGATTATGCACAAATATCTATTTTGAGCTTATACTATGAAGTAATCTTTATTTATTGAGACTATACATAATTCAAGCTATGAAATCTATGAACTATTGTGAAGTTTGATATGATGTACAAGTTACCCATGATAGGGTTCTACCATGATGTTTTTGGGCTAATTTACACGATTTTAAGATGCACTGACTTCACTATTTCATTATTTATACTCTTGCATGTTTTGAGCTATGAATCTATGAACCACTGTAGGATTTGATGACAAGTTTTGATGTATATTTCTTAAAGGTGTTACTAAGTATTGATGGGTGGTTTTACATAGAATTTTCTTGCATGATTTCACTCTTGAATTGCATTGCTTTAGACTAGCACTACACACCCGCCAAGTGTTTGATAAACTGTCCGAATTATGTATCTTGAGTTTTTGAAGGCCTAATGCATGGCATATGAGTTGAATTACCTTATGATGATGAAAGGAATGTATCTCTATGGTAATTTTTCTCTCTAGTGTTGTGAGATGACCACTTGAAGGAGGGTGTGATGTTCATTAACCTAATTGAGAGGTTGATACCTCAATCACCTAGGATGGAAGGTGGTACATTCAATGACAAAGTTAAGGGATTAGTTCCGCAATAACCTAGGATGGGAGGTGGTAAAGCCATTTGCCAAAGGATGATCTCTTACTACACTTGTGACATGTTCTATGTAAGCATGTCTTACATCAAGTATCACTCATACATGCCATATTTCTATATGCTTATTTATTGTTAATTATGATTTCAATTATGTTCCCTATCTCTTGTGGCATGGCATCCTACGTACATAGTATATTCAAATGTACTAACGCATACTCTATCCCTGCATGATGTTACCATGTAGGAATCGAAGCTCCATTTGGTCATCCTCCTCCTCCATGTGGCTAGGGACCTATTCAAGCTAGTTGGTGTTCCTCCATTCTGAGAACAATGTTTATGTTCTTATGCTATGTATTAAAGACTCTCTTTCTTTATGGTATGCTTTGACTATGAGGGTGAGCCCGGTTGCTTGTCTTGGCTCTGCTAAGTTTTATGTCTAGAAGTGTTATTGGACATGCTATGTATTATGCTGGGCATTGACTCATATATGTTGTCTAAGTATTAAGCTCTCTCTCCCTTAGTCCCAATTTCCCCTGTTTATGTTTTCTATTGTTTTTTATTCTTGCTTCCGCGACCAAGGTTGTGAAATGATATGCTAAGAAGCTTGTTTGGGTCCCTTAGGGTTCCCTATTCGCCGGTCACGTCCAGGCCCTAAGTCCGGTTCGTGACAATTATGAGCCCATCTATAACTCATAGTTTGATCCATAGATTGTTGACATGCTTCGTGGTTGGGGATCTAGGACTTATAAAATTTTGGAAACTAGAAGTTGAAGTTACAAGGCCAAAGTATGGCTCACTAGAATTATGGCTTGTAAACGTTGGTCATGGATAGAGTGATGGGAGTTGACAACTTGTTAAGTGTTGAGGGAAAGGACAAGAACAATGTAAGAATCATAGGTTGATTTACATATCGTAATTCATCTACGTAGTTGGACCTAGAAGAATGAAAAATTTCAAAGTATTAAATGTATCTACGAGGAAAAGTACTACTTGTAAAGGAAACTATGAGTCATATAAGTGGTGTCCTAGAAGGAGATTCAATGGTTGTTTCTAGGTTTGATTTCAATAGGACGAGACCCTTAAACTATGGGTCATACTTATGTTGAAAACCTGTAAGCTTGCTTTGAGATGACTTTGGCTAAACTTTTAATGAAGGGATTTTTCGTCATGACCTTTTTCATCCCTAAACTATGTTGTTTACCCTGGTAACTGCTCTTAACCAAATTAATGTCCATAAAGATACCCGTATTCTCATTCTAATTCATTCACTCTTTAAATCACTCCAAATTTTCAAGATTCTCTCTTTCAAAGAATTATCCCCATTGAAGCGTTTAGGTTCATGTTTTCATCAAGGATTTCAAGTTACTTAATTTAAAATTCTAAGGTTTCTCACTTGAGGTATGTAGGGCTTCATCCATGGACTTAATTCATCAATGCAGCCCAAATTCCAAAATTCCTTTTCTTTAAGTTCAAGCATGAATTTTTATAGATTTTCATGATGTCACGATCCAAGCCTAGAGCCTAGATGTGACCGGAAACTGTGGAACTCGAAGGAACCCCAAACAAGCCTCACAACATATCATCACACATCCTTGGTCGCGGAAGCAAGATAGTTCATCATAAGAAACATGAAAATAGGGAAATTGGGACTATGGGAGAGAGAGACTCATATTTAAATAGTTGAATAACATAAGTGAGTCAAAGGTCAAGCATAATACATATTTATCCAGTAACACCTCTAACATAAAACTTAGCGGGGGCTAAGACAAGCAATCGGGCTCACCCTTATAGGCAAAGTAAACCAGAAAGGAAATATAGCCTTCAATACATAGCATAAGAACATAGATATTGCCCTCGGACATGAGGACTCACCAACTAGCCTTAATGGAAGCCACTATCCACTAGCCACGTGGAGGAAAAGGATGACCAAATGGATCTCCGGTTCCTACATGGTAACATCATGTAGGTTTAAAGTATGTGTTAGTATGTCTAAATGTACTAAGTATGTATAAGCAACATAATCGAAATGCATAAACATAACAATGAATAGCATAGTAATGATATGACATGTATGAATGATGCTTGAAGTAAAATCATGCTTATATAAATGATAATACATAAGTAGAAGGAGACCATCATCACAGACCAAGCAATTGTTCTAAGAATCTGATGTGATATCAAAATATAGCACATTTGATGCCTAAGACAAGGGATTTTGTGAGTTCTTAATGTGACCATTTATGGATTTTATGAGTTTTTGTGTTGTTCTTGCAGAAAAGTTAGGTTGGGATGATTTTGAAGAATAGTTGCAGACTTTGCCGAAGCTTAGGACATACAAGCACACCTATGAGTCGTACCCTAGATATGAGTCATAAGGTGTGTCATAGCAAGAAATAGAGACCAAAAATTCAGAAATCTGCTAAGTGGAGGTCAACCCTTTGAGGCCATCCTACAAGTCATATGTTGCACAACGACTTGTATAGGTGGACTTGTAGCAACAATCAGAGAGCGAAAATGTTGGACCAGAAATTGAAGGCAAAGACTATGAGAGGGACATACGAGTCGTAGCTCAATCAAAGGCTCGTACTTGTGGGTCATACCAGTTTACTCCAAGATGCCAAGAACCTGATATGAGACCTCGGCTTTGACTCTTAGGTCACCGTACGAGTCGTACCTGCGAGAGTTTTCAACTGCCAGTTATCTTTTCTATGTAAATCTAGGGTTATTTTGTAAAAACTATATATAATTTATGTTAGGCTTTTAGAAAGAAAAATCGACTTGGAGACATTTTATCATCTTATTTTGAATCTTCTCTTAGTTTTTTTAGTTAGTTTATCATTTTCTCTTGGAAAACCCATTTTGGGGATTGCAAATCTTGTTTTGTATTCATTGCTGATCAATCAAGCTTTTGGGTTTGCATCTTGTGGTGCCTATATTCTTTAGTGCTTTTGGTGAAACTCTCATATATGTCTTGTATTAGCATGTCTGCTTGTTTTGCCTTAGCCATGAGTAGCTAAGCACCCACAACTTGGTGTCATGGGAATCATGGGTAGTTGACTTGAGACAACCTAGGTTTCTTGCATTTCTACGATTGGAGTTTATATGTATTATCTATTTCCCATCATTATGATTATAATTGAGTGGTGGCCAACACCAAACCCCGCCTACTATCACTAGCCCAACCAAGGTGGTGACGAATAGGAAAAGGGAAGTAGATGATAGGATTCGATTGATGTGATCTTGTCTAATCAACCAAACCTGACTAAATGGAGGTTGACTTGGACAATTAGTAATGGTTAGTTGCCACGCCATGGTAGTGACCAAGCGCCATGGTGAAATTTGACCTTCACCTATATAAGAGAGTTGGAAGAATCTAAGTTATCGTCCTACATGCGAAATTCCAAATGTAGTTATGTTGCCTAGAGAAATCAAGTCAACGAGCCATGGTAAACACAATTCCCAAGTTGTCCCTAAAATTGAGTGTTTCCTTGCATAGTAGTTTAGTATTTATTTTACTTTGTTCTTGAATCACAGAAACCCCCCCCCCCCACCATTTAGAGATCTTAGTTATTTATACTTGAAATGATTAGTAGTGGATTCTTAGTCAAGCCCCGTATTCCCTGAGGATTCGAATGTAACCTTCGGTTAGGTTAATTACTGATAGTGACTACTTTCTTATTTAAGGGTGAACATCAGGATCAGAAATTATGGTGCTGTTGCCGGGGATACGGCTAGGTTTTTATTTGAATTCACTACTAGGTAGTTCTAGTGTAATTTCTACAATCTCTTGTATTTTACTTTTGTTTTTGTTTTGTTGTTCGATTTTATTTACAAGGTGTACTAGGTTGTATGCCCAACACCAAGAGCCAAGGCAATCCCTTAGCTCCACTCAATTTGGAGATCCATCGACTACCAAGAAGGATGGGTCACGTGAATGAGCATATGGAAGATGAGGAAGATATGACTACGAATGAGGACATGGGGAGAGAGTAGAATCCACAACAAAGAGGTAAGAGGCTACAGCTTAGGGACTTCAATGAAAATACTTATGGATGGAATCAATATCGATTGAACCCTATGGCTATGGATGTTACTGGTGCCATAATATTGCCCCATTTACCATCAGATACAAAGTTCACGGTCTCGAGTAGATTGCTCCAAATGCTCCAAAACCACGGACTATTTGCAGGGCTACCTTCAGAGGATCCCCACCGTCATCTCCAAAATGTGGTGTTTGTTTGCAAGAGTGTAATGGGGACACAAAACCTTTCTCTTGAAGTTGTTAGTTTAAGAGTTTTTCCACTGTCATTCACTGGAAATGCAGTTGTATGGTTATCCGACCTTCCTCCGGGTACTATTACAAGTTGGGCTTAGCTTCAGAAAGTATTCCTTGGAAGATATTTTCCAAGATCTAAGAAGCTGAAGCTCAAGGAGTAAATCAACAACTTTGAGCAATTGTCGGGTGAATCTATTGGCACAACATAGGAGAGGTTTTACTAAATCATTAAGGATGGTTCCCGATTACATGATTTTTGATAATGCCATAGTTGAGATTTTCTATCGGGCACTTGATGAGAATAGTCAAGATTGTATCGACACAATCATGGGAGGCATGTTCCAAAACAATCTTTTGCATTGAGAGCTTCAAGGATGGAACAAGTGGTCAAAAAAATAGAGCATAGGGTCAACAAGAGCGAGGTGCGATTAAACATTCTTATGTAGTTAACACTAATAATGAGCAAGCAAAGGTGAACGAAGAGATCATGGAACAACTTGCTCAACTTCGCACAAGCATGTATTTGGTTTTAAAGCAAGATCATGCAAGTGTCAAGGCATTCACCCACAAACCTCCAAAGGCACCCATCTATGATGATCCATTCTTGGATGAGGATGCATGTTTTGTAAGCAACCATGTGGCGGGTTTCAAGAACAACACCCAAGGGTCCAAATCGGACTATTAGAGGCAAGGTACTGGGAATCAAGGTCGGAACTTCAACCATGAAGGGATGTATAGAGACAACCGAGGTGGATACTATGAGAGAGAGAGAGTGCGAGATGCTGAATGGTAGAAAAAAAGGGCTACAGGAATGGTCCTTATGTGCCACCTCACAACTGTGATGCCGAGTCAAGCAACTCTAGGATCGAAGAAATGTTCAAAAAGTTGTTGAAGTAGGTCGACCACCATGTAAGACTTTAAAGGGAATGAAAGAGGATATTTCAAGTATTAACCAAAAAGTAGAGTCTCACTCAGTGGCAATTAAGCAACTTGAACAATAATTTTTACAAGTTTCTTCACAGTTGAACCAACGCCAAAAGGCACCTTACCAAGCAATACGGTTCAAAACCCCAAAAATGCATTGCATGGTGGTCATGACTCGGAGTGGAAAGAGCACCGCAGATCCCCCTATGCCAGTAATTATGGATGAAGTAGATGAGATGGGTCTTGGTGGTGAAGTAGTCGTTGAGGGAGAAGATCCAAAGGCTGTTGGGGTGCAACAAGAAGAGGCAAGAAAGCATGAGAAATAGAAATCAATTCCCAAACCTCCTCCATATTTCCCTTAAAGGCTTAAGAAAAAGGAAGAGGAGGGTACGTTCAAACACTTCTTCTGGATGTTGAAGCAACTCTCCATCAGCATTCCCCTTCTAGAAGCCTTGGAGAAAATGCCTGGGTATTCCAAGTACATGAAGGATTTAGTTACCAAGAAGCGCACTTTGAGCCAAGAGTTCTCACAAGAAGTCAAACAATCTAGTGCGATTATGAACAAATGCCTTGTGCAAAAGCGAGAGGACCTTGGTGCATTAGCCATCCCTTGCACCATTTGTGATGTTGAGTTTGCAAGAGCATTGTGTGACTTAGGACCGAGTATCAATCCAATGCCTCTTAGTGTATTCAAAAACCTTGGCCTTGGAACGCCTACCCCGACAAGAAAGAGGTTGCTTATGGTAGATCGAACCATTAAAAATCCGAAGGGAATCCTTTTGGATGTGCTTGTTAAAGTTGACAAATTCATCTCTCTTGTGCATTTTGTGATCCTTGACTAGGAAGTTGATTTTGAGGTGCTCATTATCTTGGGGAGACTATTTCTGGCCACTGGGAGAGCTCTAGTGGATATGGATTTGGGTCAATTGTGGTTTAGGGTTAATGATGAAGAGGTTGTGTTCAATATTCACCAATCCATGAAACACCCAGATGAGAGCAAGAGTGAGGTGTGGACCCTCGATGATAGTTAATGAAGGACGATGACAAAGTCAAGCCACGATGTTAAAGAAGGCGCTTCTTGGGAGGCAACCCCAGCATTGTTGATAATTGTTGGCTTGTTTTAAGAGTTTTTGGTTGTTTAGATTCTTAGGTAGAAGGTGTGAGTTTCTTTTTATATTGAAAGACATTGTTGCAGCTGTAATATGTTGGGATTTGTTTTATTGTGAGATATGGTTTGCAGGTGAAAATTGAAGAACTAAAGAACTGGAAAATGGCAGTAAGAGCAGCCTCTACGATCAAGTCTACGAGTCATACTCTTCATTACAGCTCGTAGTCATGCCTCGTAGAGGGAAGCAGTGAGTATCAGAAGTTGGCACAGAACACTATGAGCCAATCTTACGACTCATAGGATCCTCTACGAGTCATAAGTGAGGTTCATAGTGCCCAGGTATGAATTCCTAATTCTTGGAAGTGTTAGGCCCCCTACAAGGCCAGTACTTATGAGTCATAGGAAAACCTATGACTCGTAGTCGAGGTCTCGTAGCCTCGATCAGCAGCTTTTTTATTCATGACCCACTTTACATATATAAGGGGTCAAAATAACATTTGACCCTAAAATCAATTCCAAACCCTAAGACCAGTGATCCCCTCCAAAATTCACTCTGTGTTTCTCTTTTTTCTTAAAAAATTTTGACTACCCATGTCATTTTCCAGCAAGGATTCCGGTGAAGTCACTATTTTCTAGGGTTTCAGCATGATTTTTTATTCTCTTAGCTTTGCTTAACTTCTCCGATCGATAGGTAAGCTTCATTGTTAAATTTAGCACACTTTTTTGGTGAGCCTATTACTTAGATAAATGTATGCTTAGTTTGACCATATATAATCATGCCATGTTGTGATTTTTGTTTTATACTAGTAACCTAGGGCTTGTGTGCTTTGGAGAACTTTGTTATGATTCAAACTTTGTTTGGAATTCTTGTGTGGGTGATTGTAAGTGCGGGAATTATTAGTTCATGAAATGTGAGGATTAGTTTTTGCCAAACTAATGTGTGCATTGTTGCTGCGATTGGAAATTAGGAGGTTTTGGTGTATTTCATTTGCTTTAACCTATTGGACTTGATTGAAATGATCTAAATAACAATTGCATCTCTATGGAATGTCTTTTTGATATCAAGTATGAGATTTGAATGTGTTCTGTTGGCGGTGTCACGCCCAAAGTCCCATTAAGGTAGATTGGCACCCGTTGCCAATAAGGCTTGGGAGAACCAACTTGTATCTATGCGCTGTCTATACATATTATAGGGGATTTCTATATTCAACATGCCTTTAAGAAAGTAAACAGTAATAACAAGCCAAAAGGAAATGCATATGGCTCGGCCGATAAGCCCACGTTTTCAAAAGTACGAGACATGACCACACTTTAATTTACATAGTCTACAAAGCCTCTAGATAAGGAAGAGTATCTGATATGGATTGGGACAGGCCCTGCCTCGGCTAACTATATAATACAAAAATATAAGCTCTAGACACACAAAGATCTGAAGCAACCTAGAGCTTGGTAACAACAACTGGATATCTGGTACTCCTACTGTGGAGATCTACTAGCATCAGTACCTACAGCATGAAATGCAGGTCCCCCGTAAGGGACGTCAGTACGAGATAATGTACCAAATATGGAAGGCAAAAAATATTGTATGTGAAGTAACAACTTAAATGAAACTATGCACTAATGTAGGATAAGAGACCACCCTTAGTTATACTGTAGGATCATGTACTTTATGTTCTTTTTATTACTTTACCTTTACTATATAAGTTGTGCAAAAGAAGTAATACAAATGGCCAGCTGATCAGTGGTAAATCTATATCGGGATCGGCCCTGGCTAGGCTTTTCCTTTCTCCCCTTGGTCTACCTCCCGTGATAGGATCGACCCTGGCTAGGTGATTCTTCCACCCCTCGGGTTACAACCTATCAATAAGCAATATACTTTATCTTTCAATTCCTTTTGAGATGATTCTTTTGGTGTTCATAATATTCGAACTGGAGGATCGTAGATACAACATATGAGATGTAAATAATCACAAAAGACAACACCATAATGAAAAGAGTAGGTTACACAAATAATGAAATGCATAGGAGGTAGAACAACACATGAACTTCATTTAGTAGAACGAACTCGTGTTTCTTGGTATCCAAGTATGTATCAGATTTGAAGGTGACTATGTATGGGAGTATATGAACATGTGAAAGAGTTGAGACATGGTTAATAGTTGTGTCGGAGTTGATAACTGCCTTTATATGCCAAGGAGGGATCTATGTTTCATGCCAAATAATACGAAATCAAGTACCCTTACATACCTCGTGGTACAACCCAGCTATTACCTCAAGATAACCTTTCCTTCCTCCAAATATTTATGTATAGTAGAGTAGGTGATAAAACTAGCATTAGCAGCCAATAGATACATCTTGGCAGCCCAATCTCATAAATTAAACAACACACGAGCATCAAGCATATAATTATAAACCCGAGCGTATTCTTTCAACCTTTCTGCCCCTAATTGTATTTTCTAATACACATTCTCATATACATCATGTGCATTGTTATAGTGCCATAACAGTATCACAATAGCCCACAAAGCACAATACATAACAATTTTTCACAACATACATATAGGCAGCATAATGTTACATCCCTTCGCTACATTTTGACATCGACAATTTCAAACCTGTTCCAACTTTAACCAAATAGTCCCCACCATATATACACATAAAACTAGTACAAAAAAGTTTAAAACGTTCTTCAAAATAGTTGTAGGACATGAGACCATAGTCCTCAATCAATCAACCCACAATTTTTACAAATAACACACTTAGGAAAACACGTTAAACCTTGATTGTTTACGTATGAACAAACAATGCAACAACTTATACATCATTACAGCACTCAAAAAAATTAAGAAAAGAAACCTTCTTTCATAATCAAGCAAACCAATAAAAGAAAAGTTCCCAAATAAACAAGAAAATTATGCAATAACCCTTGGAACACATGCTGTCCAAAAGTTTCAGCATATACCTAACCAACATAGTCTCTTGTTTTTCATAAGAAAACCATACTAAACATAAAAGTAAGCTTAATTACCATTACCTACAAGGTGTACAACTTCTATAAGAACCCTAAGTGTCTTGTTGTGGCTGCTTTGCAAGGTTAAGTAAGTGCAGAGAGAAAGCTTGTGAAAGTTGATTTTTTTTCCAAGTTAAGAATAACTTAAAGGTGCTACTTGTAAGCCTTTTTAAAGGAGAATTTGGCCGAGTTTCTTGTGTGATTTAAGCCTCATATTATCAAGGTGGTGATGCAGCATCTCGGCCCTTTCACTTGGTCCTAATTGGGTTTCAAAGTTGATGGGCCTTGGCTATCCATTTTCCTAATTCCTCTTCACTTAGTTTGGGCCCAATTAGTCTAGTGGGTTGTGATGTACTTGGGCCGTTTTTATTATTTATCTTGGCCTGTGAGTATTGTCCATTTATGATGGTAAAACATGGGCTACAATTACACTCTTAACACAGACTTTATTCATTATCAAACTTGGACAAATTCGACGTCGGTCCTCGTCTCCGTTTAGCTAGCAAATTTAAGCTAAGCAAGTAGGTGAATCACCTGCTAGCTTCCTAAATCCTGCAAGCACCTCAATTCTCTCACTTTTTATAGGGTCATGATCTCCTCAACCTAACATAAAACTTATTTATACTCGACCCTCTTCAGCGTTAGACATACATGTCACCCTCTAATTTCAGATTCAAGCACTTTTAAAAGTTGGCGCTAATTTGACCAAGCCATATCATGTTTCACAAGCATAGGCTTAGTTCATGTAATATGTGAGGTGTTACATTCTCCTCCTTAGGAACATTCATCCTCGAATCTTAGCATAATTCGATAGTTTGACCATGTTCAACACAATAAACGTTCAAACACATGTAGTTATTAAGGCCCCTAATTCTGCTGGTTGCACTTTCTCCTTAGCTTCAAATAAGTGAGGGTATGATGATTTCATCGCGTCCTCAGCCTCACTAAAGATATTTCTTTAACCCTTAGCTTCTTAACTTGACGATCCAGAATAGAAACACCCACTTCAAACCATCCAATCAGTGACCTACATTTCCTTCCATACAAAGCTTCGTAAGGTGCCATCTTGATACTTGAGTGGTAACTATTATTATAGGCAAATTCAATAAGTGGCAAATGGTCCACCCAACTACCTTTAAAGTACAATGCACAAGCTCGCAACATATCTTCAAGTGTTTGAATGGGGCGTTCTGCTTCCCTCAGTGACAAAAGCAATAAAACAACAATAAGAATTAGTAAAAAAGAACACAGGGCTAAGGGACATCTTTCATATCATAAAATATTAAAAGAGTCAAAGAGAGTCAAAGCTCATAGCATCATTACATACTTGTTCAACAACACCTCTAAACATAGAACTTAGCGGGGGCCAAGACAAGCAACCAGGATCACCCCTATAGTAGGAAATATCCAACATAAGGAGATAACAAAAGAATAAGAGTAGCATAGCTTGTGTCCCCGAATTTAAGGTCTCGCTAAAGCTTATCTTCAAGATGTAAGCCACGTGGAGGAGGATAGTCAAATGGAGCTCTGGTCATTACAAGGTAACATCACGTAGGCATAGAGTGTACGTTAGTACATTTGAATATACTAAGTATGTAGGATGCAATGCAACAAGAGATAGGCATAATAATCAAAATGCATAATTATAAGCAATAGATAAACATGATAACAATATGGCATGCATGATCAATGCTTAAAGTAAACATACTTATAAATCATTCAAATTGCATAGAACATAGTACGTACATGTGGGAAGAGACTTCAACTGACATAGAATAAGACCAAACAACCTACAACTTGGAATACTAATAATTACCCCTCACCGGTAAAGTGGTGGTCTACTTGCCAAGGTAAACCATACTTCAATTTATGGAACATGACCCAATTTCATTTGAAGTAACCTTCCTTACAGGAACATAACCCAATTTCGAAAAAGATTTCATTAAGAACTTCAGTTTACAAGAATGTGACCTAATTTGAGGAAGAACTTCCAGAGAAAGTGTACTAACTGGATCCACCAGTATTGCAAGGGTATAACACAGTCTGGATCCACTAGTATTGCAAGGGTATAACACAGTCCTATGGTGGCATATAGTTCAAGGAAAGAGAGGAAACCCTCCATCCATTGGTGCTAAGCCTAATCCCATGGAATAATTGGAATAATCATAACTTTAATAACTTATGAGAAATATAGAATCATCACACGAGTAGCTCTTAAACATCCTTGACCTCTAATGGTGAGCCAACTTCAAAACATAAGAACAGAATATCATTAAACATTGCATTAACATCAAAAGACTCACAAGAGGTATAATCTTTGAAAAAAGAGCTTAGCTTCATACTTGTATATTCTTAGATAATTTCATGAATTCATAACGTACTTGATAGATCATATTCATCATGAAGTCACTTGTCTGACAAAACATACATATAACTTGGGAATTCATGACTTGACATTTTATCAAACACTTGATAGACACATACGAGGACATGTTCAAATCATGCAAAATACAAGAGTATAGATCATGAAATAGTGAAATCAATATATCTTAAAATCATGTAAAATCAGCTCACCAACATCATGGTAAAACCCCATCATGGATAACTTGTAAATCATATCAAAACTTCAGAATAGTTCATAGATTTCATAGCTTGAATCATTTATAATCTCAATAGACAAAGATCACTTCATAGTATAAGCTCAAAATAGATCTTTATGCATAATCAACAATATTTGACAAAACCCCAACATATTTCATGCTCATATTACATAATAATAGATACCCATAAGAAATACATCTTGAAATCATGCAATTTTCATAAAAAGGAAGATTGGGCTTCATGGGTTAAAGGAACTCATGAATGAAAGCCACATACCTTTGAACTTGAATTTCTTGGAATTGAGTTGAGAAAGACTTGAATCTTGGAATGGGGTCTTAAAATCACAACTTGTTCTTGAGTTTCTTTGAATTCTTATTGGGGTTTGGTAGAGGCTCTTTGGAGAATTTGAGATGTATTCCAATTGGAAGGAGTGAATTTGACCTTTAGGAACAGGATTCAGGCCTTTAGGAAGTGTTAAGATAGCATAGGAATCCCCAAAAAGACCAATAGAGATAACTTAATTTATGAAATGTCATTAATGAAACGAAATTTGGCAAAAACCCGTATATTCCCCTGCACAGACAAGTTTTACGAAAATGGCCATAACTTCTCCGTCCAAACTCTAACTAAGGTTTGACACCAAGTGCGTTCGAAATATAATTCAAAGAGCTTTAATTTGCTAGGTCGTGGGCCACCCAATTCTTTGTGTGCTAAGAGATATGCCCCTTTAAAGTTGACCCTCCTACTTGTACTTATGCAAAACTTAGCCAACAGAAATTCCTTTGAACTTGGCTTGATATAGGGGACCCATGATGGTCCTTAACGACATAAATATGCTTGAATTAGATTTTAATGAAAGCTTGAAGCGTGAATGAGTTTGGGACACTTGAATTTGGAAGAAATATTTGGCTAAGTGTTAGAGAGGGTTTTGGGGAATGTCTTGAATGATATGGGATTGAAAATGACTATGTATAGGTGTTTTTACGCATAGAAAGGATTAGGCCCAAGACCCCAAGGCCTTAGGTCGAATATGGAAAACCTGGCAGCCAAAATACACTGGTCCGCGATGGGTCCACGTCGCGGAACCATCGCGCACCCTTACTGTTTTGCGCAAACTTAGAAAAAATTAAATTTTGCTATGGTTTGATCTAAAATTGGAGTTATACCCATTTCCCACTCAATTTTATTCCCCGATCATGAATATGAAGTCGGATCTGTGATATCACGCACGGATATTTAGATATATGGAAAATGCAATTATGGGCATTTTCGAGGCACATCTTAAGGCACTTTTTGGGGTCGTTTCAATTCCAACCCCCGACAAGGTGATTGAGGCTTATCACCCCTTCAGCAAGGTGATTGGGCATGCCATACACACACACACACACACCCCAATAAGGTGAGAGAAACCCAAGTCCTAGTAGCCCTGCCAACAATTTTTCAGGCTCTTACTACGAGTAAACGACTTGCAACACCATAGATACTTTCCATTGATTCAATGCATACATACAATACCTTAATTATCATAATGTCATTAGACTTGTAAACCATGCAGTAGACCATTAATAACTCAAGAATCATTGTCAAGACATTTTATCAAACACCTGGTCGGTGTGTAATGCTAGTTCAAAATCATGCAATTCAAGAGTGAAGTAGTATGAGAAAACTCAAAGTAAATCAACCCACCAACATATAGTAAAACTCTCATGTAAGATACCTTGAAATCCATCATCAAATCTCATAATAGATCATAGTTTCTTAGCTCAGGACATGCATAGTCAATCAACATTTCATAAAACCCCAACAAGGTTTATAATCAAAATTCAGAAGAAGAGATACCCATAGATAATCCAACTCGAAAACATGCAATTTTCATAAAAAGAAAGGTTGGGCACCATGGGTCAAAGGACCCAATGGTTGAAACCCACATACCTCAAACTTGCGTTTTCTTGATGTAGTCTTGAAGGAGACTTGAAGGTTTAATAGAGTTCTTGAGATCCGGAATTAAGCTTGAGACGCTTGAATTTGGATGAAATATTTGGTTAAGTGTTGGAGAGGGTTTTGAAGGGTATTGAGAGATAAAGAGTTTAAAAATGCCTAAGCACTGGTGATTTTATGCATAAGTGGGCATGGGGCTATGACCCCAAGGCCCTTGGGCTGAAACAGATTATCAGGGAAAAACATTAACACTGATCCGCACCCCTGGAGCGTGGCTTCCAGGGCGTGGATCACCACTGGAAATCAAATTTTTATTATTTTTCACTACGGTTCCTCTAAAATCGGGGTTACACCCATGTCACACTCAATTTCGCCCCCTGATCACGAATATGAAGTCGAATTTTTGATATCATGCACGGATTTATGGGTATTTCTGAAGCACATTTTTGGGGCATTTTCAGGGCATTTCAATATCTTCCCCTTGGGAACATTCGTCCCCGAATATCAAAGAAAAGTACATAAGAGAAGTAATTAAGAAGATTTCAGCTCGACATTAATGCAACAACGCATTTAAATATCATTTTCAAAATCTCAACACAAATGTCAAAAATCTCAATAAACTTGTTACCATGACCATGAATGCATACAAAATGACATAAAGGGTGAAACCTAAGACTTGAAATCATGTAGGGGACTTAAATTAGTATCTTAGGCTTGAGTAGAGTGGAAGAGATGTGGATATCATTTTCTCATGTCAGGCTCGGCTTCCCATGTGGCAATTTCAACTTGTTGGTTTCTCCAAAGAACCTTGATGGAAGTTGCATCCTTGTTTCTCAACCTTTTCACATGTCTATCCAAAATGTTTATCGGAACGTCCTCATGAGTCAAATTATCTTCTACCACACACATAACATCCAAAGGTACAATAGCACTTGGGTCACCCATACACTTTCTCAATATAGATACATGGAAGACCGGATGAACCATATCAATGGGCAACTCCAACTCATAAGCCAATTTACAATCCTCCTCAATACTCTATAAGGACCCTCAAACCTTAGGCTCAATTTACCCTTCTTACTAAATCAGATTACACCCTTCACGGGTGAGACTTTCAAGTAAACCCAATCACCAACCTTTAACTCAAGACCTCTCCTCCTCACATCGGAATAGGACTTTTGTCTACTTTGGGCTTTTTTCAATCTCTCCCTAATCAACCTTACCTTCTTCAAGGCTTCCATGACTAAATATGGACCTAGCAAAGCCATTTCCCCCACTTCAAGCCACCCAATTAGTGATCTACAATGCCTACCAGAAAGAGATTCAAAAGTCGTCATACCCACACTTGAATGATAACTATGGTTGTAATCAAATTCAATGAGTGGAAGATGTTCATCCCAACTATCCTTAAACTTCAAAACACAAGCTCTAAGCATATCCTCAAGGGTTTGGATAGTTCTCTCAGCTTGGCCATCTGTTTGAGGGTGAAAGGTCATGCTAAGCTTAACCTTGGTACTAAGACATCTATGGAAGGACCTCCAAAAGTGAGAAGTGAATTTAGCACCACGATCCGAAATGATAGACAAAGGAACCCCATGCAATCTAACCAACTTGTGAGCATACAATTTGGCATAATCTTCAGCACCATCAGTAGTTTTGACCTGTAGGAAGTGAGCCAACTTTGTCTTTCTATCCACAATAACCCAAATAGAATCATAATTGTCATAAGCAACCCAACCACAAAATCCATGTTAATTTCCTCCCATTTCCAAGCAGAAATCTCTATATCTTGGGCTATGCCACCCGGCCTTTGATGTTTGGCTTTTACTTATTGGCAATTGTGACATCCGGATATGAACTTGGCAATGTCTCTCTTCATACCACCCCACCAATACACTTTCCTCAAATCTCTATACATCTTTGTAGAACTGAGGTGAATAAAATAGGAAGAATTATGAGCCTCATCTAAAATCTTCTTTCTCAAGTCACCAAGTCTAGGCATGCACAATCTACCTTGGTACCTAAGGGCACCATCTCCCTCTTGAGAGAAAACCTCCACTTTACCATCTTTCACCAAGTTCTTCAACTCTAGCAAGACAGGGTCAAGATCTTGTTTTGTCTTTACCTCCTCAATCAAAGAATACTTAGAACCATCGACAACCACTATACCACCATTATCGACTTCATCCAACCTAACCCCCATTTTAGCCAACCGATGGACCTCTCTAGCCACCTCCTTGCCACTATCATCAACATGACCTAGACTACCCATAGACACCCTACTTAGAGCATCGGCCACAACATTAGCTTTGTTGGGGTGATAATGCACACTCATATCATAATCTTTAAGAAGCTCTAACCACCTTCTTTGTCTTAAGTTAAGATGTTTTTGGGTGAATACATATTGGAGACTCTTATCATCAGTGAACACGTCAACATGAACCCCATACAAGTAGTGACGCCAAATTTTCAAAGCAAATACCACGACCGCCAATTCAAGATCATGGGTGGGATAATTCTTCTCATGCACCTTAAGTTGTCTAGAGCCATACGCTATCACCTTACTATTTTGCATTAAAACACACCCTAAACCAACTCTTGAGGCATCACAATATACAAAAAACCCCTCCAACCCTTCAGGTAGAAACAATATAGGATCGAGGACAAGTGTATCTTTCAAAGTTTGGAAACTCTTTTCACACTCATCGGTCCACACAAATTTTATCTTCTTCTGTGTCAACTTAGTCATAGGAGAAGAAATAGAAGAGAACCCATTTACAAACCTCTGGTAATAACCCACCAAACCCAAGAAACTCCTAATATCTGATGGAGTCAAAGGTCTAGGCCAATTTCTAATTAGCTCCGTCTTCTTAGGGTCTACCTTAATGCCATCACCTAACACTACATGCCCTAGAAAAGCAACCTCTTTCAACCAAAACTCACATTTTTCATATTTAGCATACAACCTCTCCTCCCTCAATATTTGCAACACCACCCTCAAGTGATTCACATGCTCCTCCTCACTATGGAAATAAATCAAGATATCATCAATAAAAACCACCACAAACAAGTCAAGGTAGGGTTTAAAGACCCTATTCATGAGGTCCATAAATATAGTCGGTGCATTACTCAACCCGAAGGACATAACCACAAACTCAATGTGCCCATACCTAGTCCGAAAAGCCATCTTGGGAATGTTACACTCCCTCACGTTCACTTGGTGGTACCCGGACTGAAGATCAATCTTAGAAAAGTGACTAGCCCCTTGAAGTTGATTAAAAAGGTCATCACTCCTTGGTAGAGGGTACTTGTTCTTTATGGTGACTCTATTAAGTTGCTGGTAATCAATGTACATTCTAAGAGAACCATCATTTTTGTTCACAAACAACACCAGTGCAATCCAAGGTGACTTACTAGGCCTTATAAAGCCTTCTCCAACAAATCCCTCAATTGCTCCTTCAACTCCAGTCAGGGCCGTACGATAAGGGGGAACAGAAATGGGTTGAGTGTCGAGAAGGAGGTCTATACCAAAGTCTATTTCCCTTTTGTGAGGAACATCGGGAAGCTCATTGGGAAAGATATCAAGGAACTCATTAACCACTGGAACTGACGCTATAGGAAGGACTTTGGACTCAACATCCCTAACCCTCACAAGATGATAGAGACACCCCTTAGAAATCATGTTTTGGGCTTTAAGAGAAGAAATGAATCTACCTTTGACCACCACATCACAACTTTTCCACTCAAGGACGGGTTCATTAGGAAATTGGAATTTAACCCTACGGGTTCTACAATCAATAGAAGCATAATATGCATGCAACCAATCCATCCCAAGAATGACATCAAAATTCATCATATCTAATTCAACAAAATCACAGGGCAAGATTTTATGCAAAAGCAAAAATGACCGTGGCACAATTTCTATAGACTCTTTTTGCAACAATGGACTCACCAACGGGGGTAGACACTTCATAAGGTTCACATAACAATTCGGGGCTAACATGGAGCTTTTTGGCAACAAAAGGAGTAATAAAAGAAAGAGTCGCACTCGGTCTATCAAAGCATACACATCAAAATCAAAAACCTTTAACATACTGGTGATGACGAAAGGCACCTCATTCACCCGTTGTCTCCCTTGAAAAGCATAAAATTTATTTTTCCTTGGAGCACTCCCTTGTTGACCTCCTCTTCCCTTTGGACCCACATGTGCACCTTGGTCTTATGAATGACCATCTCTACCTTTGTTTTGAGCACGAGCACGATCAATCACCTTATGACCCACCTTACCACAACCATAGCAAGCATTAGTGTGCTTCAAACATCGGCCATTATGACTCCTACCACACCTTTGGCATATAGGGTTGTCATTAGCAAACCTGCCATTAGGAGCATTAGAACACCCTTGTCCTTAGAACTTGTTGTTGACGCCCAATTTTGACCGACCTATAACCCATTTTAGAGTGTCATTTAATTAAAATATATATTTTTATTTATATTCAATTTTATCCAAATATTCACATATTTGTAACATTCTTTATTGTAATTTTATTTTTTGTGTTGTATATATATGTTTCTTATAATTTATACATATGTAACTACATACTGTCATAATTATCCCAAAAAAAGAAGATTATATTCTTGTTTTTTATCTTAGTTAATTACAAATTATTTTTAAAGTTAATTAGTCCACAATTGAGTTAATTAATTTTGATCAAATTCAATTCATCATTATTTAAATTAATCAGGCCCCGCATATTTTCTATTATTCCTTACCATCATTTTCCACTCACAATTTTCCTCCAACACTCATTATCTTTCCACACCACCTAAAACTCCACTTTCTTTTCTAAACTCAACGGACAATTTTTTTTTAATCTCTTCAACTCCTTTTCTCCTTCACCATAAGACCACAATCTTCATGTTTCACTCTCTCCTCCTTTCTCTCTCTCTCTCTATCTTCTTCTTCCACCACCACCCTTCTTCTTCCTTCCCCTATTTTTCAGCCAGCAAACTCCATTTCCAGCCACCATGACACTATCTACACCACCTAAACATCTTAAAAAATTCAGCCCCGAAGCACACCAAATCAGCTTCTTAATGACCCCATTTTCAACAACAATCTCCTCCAATACTCCACAGAAAACCACCATTTCGTCACCACAAAATCAGTCCCCGACCACCACCAAACCAGCAGCAAAACACCACCAAAACAGACACCAAACCAGCAGCAAAATGCAATTTTCCAGCAAACAACCCCAACCAGAAAATCACCTCCACCATCACACCACCGCGACACCAGAGAACAACAAACAACACATCAAAGCAATGGATCTGACCTCCAGTTGTGGCTGAAAAGTTCGAAACTCGGGCAGTTTTCCTTAGAAATGGTAACCTCTACTTGCTCTGGATTTTGTGAGTATTATATGTACATTTTGATATTATTAGTCTTTGTTTAGTTTAGGAGTTGTATATTGCACCTAAGGTGTTGTGATACTTATTTATTTATTTATTTTAATTCCTAGCATGCTTAAATAATTTTTTAACATTATCTTGGTTGGATAGATTTATTATTTGTCCATGGGTTGATAACTAATTTTTATAATTACTTTACTTTACCTTATTATTCTGGTCCAATCTCCATGATTACTTTACATACTCTTAATTGTTGATTTTGTTTTCTGTAAATCTTCATTTTGTTCTTGTTCTTGTTGTTATGGCTGAAATTATTTACAATCATTTTTTTTTTATTTTTAGTCAACTCATTGATTGTTTACTTCCCTTATATTTTCTTACGAGTTAATGTTCTTCACCCAAACATTACTATGATTCCATTTACTTGAGTAATTTATTGTTCAAATTGCTAAACCTGGCCGAGAAAAAATTTATCTGTCGAATTTCGAGGCCTCTCCATTCAAAAGGACGAAAAAAGTTAGTTTATATTCATATTTATTACATGTTAAATTTCAAGTTTTCTAGTTTAAGTTCATTATTTATTACATGCTAAAATTCAAATTTTCTAGTTCAAGTTCATTATTTGTTAAAACTAGCCGAGGAAAAATCTATCCGTCGGATTTCGAGGCCTCCTCATTCAAAAGGATGGGAAAGTTAGTTTGTGTTCATATTTGTTACATGTTAAATTTCAAGTTTTCTAGTTTATGTTCATTATTTATTACATGTTAAAATTCAAGTTTTCTAGTTCAAGTTCATTATTTGTTAAACCTGGCCGATGAATAATTTATCCGTTGGATTCTAAAGCCTTCCCATTCAAAGGGAAGGAAAAATTTAGTTTAGAATAATATTTGTTATGTTGTTAAAATTCAAATCTATTAGTTTAAGTTTATTAATTGTTAAACATGCCAAGGAAAAATTTATCCGTCGGATTTTGAGGCCTCTCCATTTGAAAAGATGGAAAAGGTTGGTTTAATTTCACATTTTTACTACAGGTAAAACTTCAAAATTTTAGTTTAAATTCATGTCCATGGTATTTGTTAAAATTGACGCAGAAGATTTTGTTGTTGCTTTGTGGCTTTATCATAATTGTTATTGCTTTGCTTTGTTGACTGACTCAATCATAATTGTTATTTTACTTTGTTGACTATTGGTTCCTTATATTTAATAACATTGTTTATTCAAGATTCCTTAACATACTTTAATAATATTATTTAGAGATAAGTGTCAAAAACACACCTAAATTATCCCTTTTTTTGAGTTTCATACCTAAACTATTGCAAGTGTGAGTTTCATACCTAAACTTATCACTTATTAGTTTGAGAAATACACCTCTGTGGTATGTGTAATACACTCTCTCTTTTATTGGAGAAAACCTTGCCACATGGGTCTTCCTCCATTAGACAACGCTCAATGAAAGCACCAATGAAACAACTAATACAAACACTAATTTATATATGTGTGTGTGTGTGTGTGTGTGTGTATGTGTGTTTACGATAATAGAAATACAACAAGGAAATTACAGGCTGCAATTATACAGGGAAACATAATTGAATCTGAAACTAGAAGGCTAGAATGGGGTTGAGAAGATAGAAGAAGGAGAACAGATTATTCAAATCACAAATAACTTCCTTCTCCTTTCCAACACACATTCTCACACTTTTATACCAATTCCATAACAGACTCTTGCCT
>JAPFFP010044507.1:0-12354 GCA_026153255.1 Solanum medicagineum | reverse complement strand
AGACAAAATATATAATAAATAAAATATTTTTTAGATTTTACTAATTAACAACTTAATTTTTTAAAAAATATATAAATTTTTTTTATTAAGGTCACATATGGCCCGTGCACTTTCGTAACTAGTAAGAGAATATAGATACTTATTTTTTTAATTTAATTATTTTATTTTTTATTAAAGAGAAAAAGAAAAAAAAAAAAGGGTGAAACCGACCCAACGCCACCGCCTTTGAAAACATTCGCCCATCAACTTTTCTATAAATAGACTTGATGGGAAGGCAATTATTTCATCTCCGTAATTATTTGCAGTGATTGATCAAGATTCTCAATATATTTTTGATCAACATATGGCTAATTATTGTTTGTTCATGATATAGGTAGCTATTATTATTCTTTTGGCAAGGAAATTTGATATGGGTAATTATTGTTTGTTCAAGATACTGGGTAGTTATTGTTTGATCAAGATGTGAGTAATTTTTGTTGATCAAGATAATGGGTACCATTATTGTTTGATCAAGATACTGGACAATTATTGTTGATCAAGATATAAGTAACTTTTGTTGATCAAAGATAATGGGTATTGTTGATCAAAATTATGGGTAATTGTCGTTGATCAAAGATAATGAGTAATTATATATTGTAGAATGTTTGGTGCTTTAGAATTGATCGATTTGGTTTTGGATTTCTTCTATCTACATTGAAATTATTGCTTTTCGAGTATGGGCGTTTCTGATTGGCGGCACTGTAGAGAACAGAAGTTAGGGTTGGGAGTTCTTTGTTGCCAGTTTATTGATTCGTCATTGTGTTTGTTTGATCAGATCTGGACAACGATGGTAGGAGAACGATAATGGGTACCTTCCAGTGTATTTTGTGATTCTCGCTGTTCATATCTTCCTTTTCAGGTATATAGTGGGTGTTTATGATTGCATTCCATTGATTGATTTCCGTCTATTTTTTAAAGGTCCATTCTTGATGTCTTGGTGTACATTGTTTAACACTACTCTGAATCTGAGACCTAGCAATTTCCTTTTGTTGCATCAGATTATGAGTAGAACTGGAAATTTGGGCTCCCAATATATCCTAGTGTGAATCTTCTGAAGAATGAGCTCGTCATCTATTCTAGACCTATGAGTCACAACCACTGAGTGGAGCTATCAGTTTGGAGTTGATATCTCGACTTCCATCTTTAATGTTTATTTTAATTTTAATGTTTCTTCTCGCATCAACTTTTTTACCCTATTATTTGGTTGGTCATCAGTGGAAGTCATTGTTTGCTGTCAAGAATATATGGATGTGCATGTAGGTGCAAGTGGTTCTACAGGAATAAGTGTGTTGCGTCGGTGTTCGTGTTTGGGAAAGATCCAACAATTCCCAGGTCTTTGACTATAGGTGTTCGATTTTTCAGTCTCGAGAAGATTTGTCAAAACTGCTCTTGTATGGAAGTTCTCAACTATGATAATTCTCTTCACAAGTGTGTATAGTTCCTTCTGCTGCCAGTTGTCAGTTTTAACTGTTAGTTCAGATGTTTATGTTCTTCGAATGATGCTGATGTTATGGTGTTATGGGCACTGGATAAGTAGTCAGAATCCAAGACAATGTTGTATCTTTGATAATCCGTGAAGTTTTTTTGTATCCTAGCTGCTCGTCTTCTTTCTGCTTCCATTTTCCTTGGTTATTATGCTAGCTGATTTTGTTTGTTGATGAATGGATGTAGACCACATGGTGACAGTAGTAGAGGACTAGTTCCAGAAACTTCACAAATGGCTCGTATCCAGTATGCATTCCTGTGCACCTTTTGATGCTTGCACTCCAAGATGGATATTGTTAGACTCCGACAAGAATGGGTCTTTCGATCTTATCTCTTGCATCTCTAGTGATGTTTTGGGTGATATGGGTTTTGTCAGCTTTGCACTTAACTGTTCCCTTCTTGCTGTGTTTGCAGTTGGGTCTTGGTGTCCTGCGGAGCAGTGAATTTTATGGAGGGGGTTCGGAGGGGGTTCTGTTTGGCCATTTGTGTTGAGGTTTCTTTAGGTCAAGTTTTTATGAGCCGAGATTCCCCTTTCACCTTTCTTCCCAATCGGGGTGATTCCTCCTCCTATTTCTCAAAAATTGCTGCTGTACGGTTCCCAGCTGAAATAGTTTTTTGTGCTGGATTTTGCTGCCTACAATTAGTTTTTAGTGTATAGATGGTTACGTTTTTTGATGATAAAATTGTCTTATCGACACCTGATAAGTAATCAAAACTCAATCCTGGATCTCTTGGCAGTCCACTATAGCTTAATGTTGTTTGTTGGATGGATGCAGTTAAGAGGTTTAGATTTGGAGAACTTCGAAGGTTGATGCCCAGTGGCCATTCCTGTGCTTGCGCCGCAATTTGAATATTATCAGGCTTTGATACAGGGGTTCTTCAATCTTGTTTCTGTGCGATTTTTGTGCTTGCACTACTATCTGATCATAATCACGCTTTGAGGAAGTTTCAATCTCTTAAATTCAGTTTTCTTCCCTAATGACTCCTTTGTCTGTGTCAAAACTACTGTTATATGGGAGTTTCCGAATGAGGATATTATTGTTCACCAGTGTGTTGTATTCTGCTGCGATCAAATTCTTGGTCCAGACGTATATATGTTCTACGAGGATCCAATTGATGAAGTCAAAAATGGCCATGGACACCTTAGGAGTACTCGGCGGCCAATTGTTGATCTTTTGATTATGGCGTGAAATACGTCTACTTTTGTTCTTCTAGTTACTTATTTTCTTGGCTTCCAGTTTTTTCCATAACACTAGATTTTTGTGTCAGATGGATGTGTAGAGATATGAGTGACACTGTTTATGTAGGTTCAGATTTGGAAATTTCCAAGCTTGGTAAATCAATATTTGATCCTCTGCCACAAAGGTTTTTTGGTGCTTGCACTACAATCTGGATGTTGTCCTGGCTTTGACAAAAGGGGGTCTTCAGTCTCGTCTATGGCATCTGTAGTGATCTTTTGGGTGATTTGGGATTGCATGTAATCTTTTCTTCTTTCCTTTGCTTGCAGTCATTGGGTCTTACAAAGTAGTGACTTGTTCAATTCACGGAGTGACCCTTTCTGTCAGTATGTGTTGAGGTTTCTTTTCTGTCTTATGAGAATCAATAGTTTTCAATTCAGTTTTCTTCCCCAATGTTGTCTTTGTCAAAATTGCTGTTGGGTGGGCGATTCTCAATTAATCTTTTACCAGTGTGTATTATATTCTGCTGCCATGAAGTTCCTAGTCCAGAAGCATATGTTCTTCGATAATCCAATTGGTGATGTCTCTTATTGCTATGGACACCTGATAAGTATTCTGCCAAATCTTGTCCTTGTGATAGTGGTGTAAAATGTTTCTTTACTTTTGTTCTAGCTACTTAATTATCTTCTCTGCTTCCAATCTTGTTCATTTATCACACCAATATTTTTTTTTTTGGTTGGGTGGATGTTTATACCATATGATGACACTGTTATGGACGTTCAGATTTGGAGATTCCGAAGCTTGGTTAACCAACATGTGATCCTCTGCCACCTTTTGGTGTGCTGGCACTGTGATCTTCCGGGATTTGACAAGAAGGGGTTTTAAGTCTTGTTTGTGGCATCCACCTCTGGTGATTACTTGGGTGGTTTGGGGTTTGTCAGATGTGTGCGCTCAACTGTTCCCTTCTTCCTGTTTTTGCAGCCATTGGTTACAGGGCAGCAAGTTATCCCTTCCATGGAGCGGCCATATTTGTCAATTTGTATTGAAGTTTCTTTAGTTGAAGTCTTTTATGAGTATCAAGATTTTAAATTCAGTTTTCTCCCCTTATGGTTCCCTTTTCTCTGTCAATACTATTGTTGGATTGAACTTCCTCGACTTAAGATAATATTTTCACCAGTGTGTGTTGTGTTCTGATGCCATGTAGTCTTCAATCCTGCATTATGTTCTTCAATGATTCAACTGTTGAGGTCTCTTATTGTTAAGAGACATAAAGTGCTCCTCTACTTATGTTTTTTCTAGCTTGTTGATTCTTGCACTGCAATCTGGGATGTATTGGTCAGGACTTCAACAAAGAAGGGTATTTCAAATCATGGTTTTATGGCATCTCTAAATGGTATTTTAGCTTGATGGTACATTTCTTTATGTGCTTGCAGCCATTGGTACACTTCTTTATGTGCTTGCAGCCATTGGGTCGTACAGAGCAGTGAGTTATTCTTTTCATGGAGCGGCTTTGTTTATCCATTTATGTTTGAGGTTTCCTTGGTTCAGGCATTTATGATTTGCGACTGTAGAAGAGTTTTTCCTCTGGTGTGTTGTATGCTAGTGTCATTTTTGGTTTTTAGTCCAGATGCTTATTTTCTTCAATGATCCAACTGATGAGATTCTTGATGCTTGATGGTTATGGTCTTCTGGACACCAGACAAGTACTCGATTAGAAAGCCTCATATAATGATCATCTCTTTGGGTGCTCTGCTGCTCATCTTTTCTGCTTCCTTATTCTTGTATTACGCCAGCTTGATTTTGTTTTGTTGGGTGTGGATATGGTTACTGTTGAGAGGATAAGACTTGGGAGATTTCGAAGATTGGCATCCAGATGCACTCCTGTGCACCCTGTTTCTTTGTCATGTTGGTGCTTGCACTACAATTTCAGGCTTTGAATGAAGGTGGTTACCAATCTTGTCTGACATTTCTAGCACCAACATGACACCATTTCTTGCACTACAATCTGGATCTGAACACTCCTCTTTTCGTGTTCGTGCTATTTACCTTCTGTGATTTGTTTAGCCTACCAGTTGATTTAATTTGGTTGGATGAATGTTTGTAGGCCACATAGTGGTGGTTAGAGGGGACAATGGAAATCTACCAAGGTCCTCTCGGTGCTAAGTCAAAACTCATGGAATACAAGCGTCATTAATCATAGTCATAACATGCATAAACTGTAAATCATAATATTTACAAGTTTCTTGCCTTTTTAGTGTGCATCGCTGTGGACCATGTTTGTTGCCATTTTGGTGCTTGCACTGCAATCTGGATATTGGATATCACCGTGCATCGAGGAAAAGGGTAATTTGCAATCTTATCTTGTTTGGCATCTCTAGCGACCTCTCCTGCTTGGTATGGGTTTCCACCTACATGTTAGTTCTTTTTGTGCATGTAACTGTTGGGTCTTCCAGAGCATGAACTAGAAGTCAGTTTTCTATCTAATCAGAGGGTCCCTTTTCTCTTCGTCAAAACTACTGGCGTGTGGAAATTCGCAACAATGATGATATTTTCTCTAGTGTGTGTGGTACTCTGCAGTCATGAAGGTTTTAGTCTAGATGCTTATTTTCTTGGATGATCCAAATGATGAGATCCCTGATTATTAAGGACACCTGGGAAGTACCCGAACTCAATTTTAGATCTCCGTATGACCCTAAGAACTTCTCTACTTTGGTGTTCTTGCTATTTAGCTTAAATGCTTCCATTTTCTTATGTCTATGCCACTTGATTTTGTTTGTTTGGAATCCATATTCATCGATCCATGGTGATCGTGAGGGGATCAGATTTGGTAATTTCGAATTTGGTTTCTGTGTGTACCCTTTAGTTGTGCTTCTTGTTTCTTTGCCATTTTGATTCTTGCCCTTTCACTTGCACTTGCACCGGAATTTGGATGTCACCAGGCACTGGCAAAGAAGTTATGCGATACTGTCTGGCATATCTAGTGATCTTTCCTATGTGGCATGGGTTTCGCAGCTTGCACTTTTAACTGTTTCCTTCTTCTTTTGCTTGCTGGATCAGTGACGTCTTCCTTTCATGGAGCAGCCCTGTTTGTCTTAACATTGGAGTTTTCCTTATTTCAGGGTCTCTATCAGTGTCTAGCACTTCGATCAGTTTTCTTCCCTGGTACGAGGAATTCCCTCATCTCGTTGTCAGGCGTGCTGTTAAACGGGAACATTCAACTACTGTAACTCTTTACGCAAGTGTCTTTTTAGCTTTTAGTTCAAATGCTTATGTTTTGCGATGATCCAACTGGTTAGGTTTCTTGTGGGTGTGGACATCTGGTAAATACTTGCTCAGTTTTGGATCTTTTCTCTGTGAAGTGCTCGTTTCCCTTTTATGTTCTTGCTGCTTATCTTCTCTGCTTCCATTTTCTTCTTGCTTAGCACACCAGTTTGGGTTTTATATTGGAAGGATGTACGTACTGCACAGTGAACAACATTGGGAGAGTGGATTTGGTTTTCGAAGGACAAGTGTTCAGTAAGCTGGTCGTTTAGGTGCTTGCATTGCAGTCTGGGTAACCATGAGGGGTTTGGTTGTTTAGGTGCTTTCACAGCAATCTGGATATTGTTTGGGGGTTTGAGAAAAGGGGATTTCTAAATATTGTCTACGTTATTTTTAGTGATTTCCCAAGTGGTTTGGGTTTTGCCAGGATTGCAGTTATAAACTGTTCTTTCTGTGCTTGCAGTTGTCTTCAAGAAGTATTCTTCTTTTCATGGAGCAGCCTTTGTTTGTTGATCTATGTTGTGGTTTCGTTTAGTTCTTCAAGCTCCTGTGAGTGCCCTATTTTCAGTTCGGTTCTCTTCTCTAATCAGTATGATCTTTTTTTCGCACCCCACACATTCTTCAATGTAAACTGAAAATTTATGTACATCGGTGGTGATTACAGTACATGGTCATTTTCATTCAATTTTTGGTTCATTTATTTGGTGCAGCACCTGCAGCCATGATAACTATTTTCAGACTAATTGTTAGGTAATGAAGCCTTTCCTTATTTTTCGAGATCTCTCCCCTTCACTTGTTTGACGAGTTGCTTCAGACTATCAGAATATTATGTAAGACTTTAATATAAAGAGAGCGCTTGTGCGGACCTTTTTTTCTCAATAAAACATTACCGAATAGTCTTTGCACCAAGGAGAGGGCGATTCATTGGATCTTTTAACAAATCAAGTAAAAAAACTTGGCTCATCTTTTGTGTAACTGGTCAGGTACATAAAGGTATCAACACGAAGGTAAGCTATTTTTCTTTTGTTTAGAAAGATCTTCTCATGAGCTACCCTTGTAAATCAATTGTCAGATCATCGTGCAAGTTGGGAAGTTTTTCAATGAATCTTGGTCTTCTAAATACTCTCTTGAGTCAAGCTTTGTACGAATTTTCTTGATACGGTTGAAATTGCTATAGGTAATCTTTGTTCTGTCATTCTCCGTGTTCTTGCTCTATGTAATTCTCCATGTTCTTGCTATATCGTTGATTTATATTTAGTCAAATATCACTTCATAGAGGTATACTTTATACGATGTCACAAAACAGATAAATCTGTTCAGCCAATTGTCACTTCACAGATCTGTCACTGATGGTTTCATTACTTTGTTCTTGTCATGTTCTACTACCTGCTATATTCCATTTCTTATTTCAGAAATTGTTCCTTGCTCCTTGGTTGTTTTGTATTGGTGACCGATTAGGAACCTTGCACAAGTTAGAAGGGGATCTCTTCTAAGAAGCCCCATCCAGAGTGAGTGTCCACAGTTTAGAAAGATGCTGCGGTGAGCGAGTGTCGACAATTTCAAAAGATGCTGCGGTCCTTGCCTTCATTCATCAAGTATAGTTCTTCAGTCACCTATTGTTCCATAAGCAGATTTGCTTCCAAAAATGGTGAGAAGTTGGGAGGATGATAAATCGGTTGTTGTGGAGCATGTTAAATAGGAAAACGACCTGGTATGATCACTTGGTTCCTGTTTTTTCAATGACCAAAGGGCTTCTGGTTATTTTGTGCAAGTGTGTGTACTGTGTAACTACTCTTGAGTTTTCTAGATCCAAATGTGCTTTCTCCCAAGTGTGTAGTAATTTATTAGTCTATGTACTCCTTGCAGTTTATGGAGGATGAGTGTTCTATTAGGGCAGCAGTGTTGGTGGACGAGTTTCAAGTATGGGTAAGAAATAAATTTTCTCAAAATTATTGTCTTCTCAGATGTACAGGATGCAATTACTGAATATTGGTGGTGTTCTCAAAATTATTGTCTTCTCACTTGTACAGAATGCAGTTACTGAATAGTTACTGAATATAGGTGGTGTATAGGTAATATTCTAACAAGTATAGGTCTGGAGTAGCTTTTCGTTTTGGGTTGTTATGATGAGTCGGGTATCTCTTTCTTTGGTTCATCTCACATGCTTATTTGGTCTCTCTTGATTTGGATTGGTATCTGTTAATTAGAATTGTGGATGTGATAAAGCTCTGAGTTCAGGGAAAATCGGAGATAACTTTTTCTTAAAACATGGACTAATGGAAGTTAAACTCTGGAAGAAGCTCTTGATGCAGCATCCTGAGATTTGGTAGATGTGAGAACTGTGAAGGACCAAGGTTACATGTGTATAGTGATGGAGCTGGTTCAAAAACTTGATTTCAGGGTTCATATTGTTCTCCTTGGGCAGATACTTTGTGGCTCCAGAAGTGGATACTCTGCTTTCTGGATATTATACAGCTTCTTAGTTGTTGAAGGTGCTATAAATGTGGAGTTCACAAATTTGACTTCATGGTATGAGATGTATGTCGAGTTGTAAGATAAAATTGATTTTCAGGTACTGGTCAAAGGATCATCCTGTTGCAGAATTACCCCTTGGTTGATCTAATAAGACCAGTTTGGAGCCATGACATTTTTACTTTTTAGCTGCTACGCATCTCCAAAGTAGTATCTTGTCATTTGAAGTCATGCTTTGCATTTGCCACTGAAGTTGTGGGAGTGCTCCACGTGTTCTAACAATGACGTGTTCCTAATGAGGGCTTGCAACAATGTTCCACTTCTGAGTCTGTTCCGTTCTCCAATTTTAAGCCGAGTATTTTCCAAGATATGAAATACAATTGTATTCTAGCACCATGACTGAGATTTTCGGTTTGGACATGTAATTTTCTCCTTTACTCCTTCCCTGGGAGGACAGTGCCTAGTGCCAAGTCTACTTGTACAGCGACGACAACATACCTTGCGTAAGTGGGGTTTAGGAGGGTAGGGTGCGTGGATCTTACCCCTCTAATTTTGAGGGGCAATAAAGTTGGACAACATACCTTGTGCAGTAACAAATGGTTGCATAAGTGTACTCTGGGAGGATAGGGTGCGCGATCTTAGTCCAACTTTGAGGGGCAGAAAGACTATTGATAGAACCTTGCTTAAAAAGCAGGAAAATAAGTGGGGAAGAACAACATAACAATACAAACAAGTTTTGACCTATTAATTCACATTGGAGAAGACTGACGTCTGCTACCGAGTAACACTTAATATGGACTATCTTTCTGCCTTATTCCTTGACCTCATACTTTCCTATCTAGCTTTCTAACTTCTTGAACTCCCTACCTTCCTACCTGGCCTCCCTATCCAGGGTCACGTCTTTAGTCAATTGAAGTTGTGTCATATCTTGTCTAATTACCTCCTTCCAATTCTACCTTACTCCTAATTCCTGCTGTGGCCAACTTCTTGGGCTTGTGCATCCTCATATCTCCTCTTTAATTAATCTTGCCTCTTTCATCTTGTCCTTTACAGAGACATCGTCCACCTTGTCAGTGTATCCATTTTAAAGAATTCTGCTAAAATTTGGTGTGCTTTTAACCTTGGGAGGTCACTTTACAGTCCGTTTTTTCTGTCTTCATTTCTTTTTACGTCTTCATTTTTTCTGTTGTGTATAAACCATCTTATTTCCAAGTATATTAACTTTGTTCTTTGTGTTTGAGTTGAATGCATTTTATTGATATTTTGTTAGTTCTATATGATCTTATTATTTCGGCAACATTAGTGGTTCTCCTTGTAGTTTCCTTGGTTGTGGTGTTGGTTTGTTTGTTGCATTGTTTCGTGTTTAGGTGACCCTGTAACTCCGCCTGATAAATCAGCCGGACCCTAAGAGGTGTTTAAATTTGTAATTAGTTCTGTTCTTTATATTAATTGATAGAAATGTTTCCGTTTCTCATTTTTCTTGAGCAATTCAAATGGAACATGTGTTCCCTTAGTCACTCTTTGTTCTCTTCATCTGATGGCTTCTCTGATTACAATTATCCCTTATCAGGAATTTACATAGTAGTTAGATGAAATGTCAAAAAATATGTTAGGGAGTTGTCAACTTGAGTGGTGTCAGGGGTTCTATCCTATCATGCAATTGGTAATCAGAAATTGTGGTGACATAATCTCTAGCTTCAGTGAGGGACTAACTCCCAACGTCTTTGATGAGTTTAGGCGTTGTAGTCTTGCAGCTATTGTTATATAAATACAGCTTGACGTTGTGAATACTGTTCCCTTGATGGTGTCTAGAGATGGTTTCCAACTCAATATTCAGCAGAGATCCCTGTTAAGCCTGGCAGTGTGTGCATGTCTCTATTCAAGAATCATGTGGTTCTATCTGACACATGAACGTGCAGCAGTAGTCTCTCTATGTAGTAGATGACCCCAGTATATCTATCTCGCTATATTCATGTGTGTATTTATACATACTAGATAATTACGGTCCCAACGTAAAATCTTACCAAAAAATTAGAATTATGCAATATTATTGAACTAATTACGAACATAATTTAATTGTCAAATATATTCTATGTATAAGTGGATGTCATACCATTGAATGTTAAAATAAAATATTTACGTACTAACATTTACACATGTAGGAGTATTAATTATATTAATATATTATTTACAAAGTAGATAAAAATAGATTTATTAATAAATGTATTTTTCATGTTATCAAGTTCTATGCCATTTATAGTTGGAATTGTCCGTCACATATTAAATTGAAAATGAGATCGGAGTGTCATAATAATTTTAGAAAGTCGATTCAAAACAATGCAACAATTACGAAGGTATTTTAGTATAATAATCAACTAAAAAAATCATAAAAGTCCATAGAAGATTAAGATAATATATTGTCTCGATGTTACCTTGTATATTCAAAGAAGATATAATTGCAAGGAAATAAAAATAGTAATTAGTTAACTTAATTTCACATCAAATAATATTTTCAATCGGCACTCAAAAGTAACAAAATAACCCATTATTGTAGTAGCATCAAAGTATTGCAAAAATATGCTATCTAATGGCAACAGTGAAAGAGAGTGCAAAATGATATTCAATACTAATAGTAGCAAAATTAGATGATATTCAATACTAATAGTAGCAAAATTTTAAGAACGAGATACTAAGAGTAATCACAGGAAAGCAGAACTTGTTGTTACCCAAAATGATAACCCAAACCATGGTAATCCATCCAATAATTCCCTTGTTTTTCAGAGTATCAGTGGCCAGCAAATTGCCATAATAGCGAAAGACAACAACGAATTGCCATAACAGTAAAAGACGACGAAACTTAAACTTATTTTAATCCTATTAATTTCACTTGGTGTGGACTTCTTCAAATTGAAAATGACAGACCTATCTATAAGAAGATCCAGAATAGTAAACATGAATGGAAAAAGTAAACAGATTTGAGAAAATATGACTATTTTCACAGCAAAGTAACTGATTACAATTGAATATCAGTGATCTATAGACAGCCAAGGTCGAATAAATGTCCTTCACAATGGGTTTATGTAGGCTACATATACTAATAAGGGTTTATGAAAAAATTTAACTACTAATCAATTGTCTAATGATCGATAATCCATAAATAAATGAGGTGGCATTAATGATAAACGGGTAACAAATGCGTCGAATATGTTGGAAAAATTATCAAATATGCCAATCAATTAATTTGACCTGAAACAATTACATAAAACTTAAAACTTTATCCTAACATACTTTGTAATTCATTTCTCGCAGAAAGAAAAATTCATATTTTTCACTTCTTTCTCAGCTTAGGCATGAGAAATACACTTGTCAATCTTTAAACAACTAACTTTAATAATCAATCTCATTCTCCTAAATTTAATAAAATGTAATGCAGCTAGTACTTCTTAATCTTGCAAGTTGCATGAAGTGTAAATGATGTATTGATATAGAACCTTGTGAGTGCACCAAAAGAAATAAGAAATGAGGAATTATTTTTCAAATGTGAAAAATTCTTCTATTCTTCATCAAAAATTTTGTCCAGATAAGTGATAAAGGAGCAACATGTGATGTACTCATCTATTTACTGTCTTGTAAAAGTCCAGCTAAATATTGTTTCTTTCACATGCACTGAAGTGCAAATCATTTCGATATTTTTCATCTCAAATAAGACGTTAAAGATTGAATCTTTAGAACAAGAAATGAAATTAAAACATGAGCAAATGATGTAACATAATCGAGGATTAAAAAGGGATCAATACATGTTATGTGTCACGACCCGACCCCGGGGCCGTGACTAGTGCCGTTTAGGCACTAATCCAAATCCTAAAACACATTTACTACTTATCAATTCTACAGAAAATCCGACAGAGTTTCCTCTGTT
>JAPFFP010044506.1:0-12354 GCA_026153255.1 Solanum medicagineum | reverse complement strand
GATGCAAGTAGGGTTGCACTTTGTGTGGTGTTAGGGCAACGAATAGATAGTGTTACACCCGATCTATTATTCTAGCAAAGCACTGAATGTGGCCTAGAAGAATTACATTGTGACCTAACAAGAATTGCTTGCATTAGTTTTTGCATTTGAAAAATTCCGTTCATACTTGCTGGGAGCTAAAGTGATTGTGCATACAGACCACACAACACTCAAATATTTGATGGCAAAGAAGGATGCAAAGCCAATATTGACTAAATGGGTACTTCGTTCGTAGGAATTCAATTTTGATGTGATTGACAGAAAAGGGTCGGAAAATTAGGCTGCCGATCACCTTTCAAGATTGGAAGATGAGGCTATGGTGAAGTTTGATGATGGGCTAGACATAAATTACTCATTCCCTGATGAAAGAGTTCTGGCAGCGTCACAAGATCTTATATCTTGGTTTGCAAGTTTTGCTAATTATTTGGTGAGTGATATAGTGCCCCTTGATTTGAACACCCATCAACTTCGCAAGTTTATGCATGATTTAAAGAAATTCTTTTGGAATGAGCCATATCTCGCATTTGTGCAGATGGAATGATCTGTAGATGTGTTCTAGAGGTAGATATGATGAGCATTCTTGAAGCATGTCACTCTTCATTGGTAGGTGGTCATCATAGTAAAGCTCGAAGTGCTTATAAAGTATTGTAATGTTGCTACTATTGGCCCTCTATACATCAAGACACCCATGATTATGTGAAGTCTTGTGACTGTTGTCAAAGGGAAGGGGGAGTTTCACGAAAGCACAAACTTCCTCTGAATCCTATTTTTGTCATAGAACTATTTGATGTTTGTGGCATTGATTTTATGGGACCCTTTGTTAGCTCTCATAGTAATAAATACATCCTGGTCATAGTTGATTATGTCCCCACGTAGGTGGAGGCCATGTCTTTACCAAACAATGAGGGTAAGAGTGTTACCGAGATTCTTGAAAAATAACATTTTTTCCAGGTCTGGTACACCGCGAGCTATTATCAGTAATGAAGGCTCTCATTTTTGTAACCAACTACTCAAAGCTCTCCATGAAAGATATGATGTAAAACACCGAGTGGCAACCATATACCATCCCCAAACTAGTGGACAAGTGGAAGTATCAAATAGGGAAATAAATAAAATCTTATCCAAAACAATAAATGTGAAATTCACTAATTGGGCAAGGAAGTCAGATGATGTTTTATGGCGCTACCGGACGGCCTACAATACTCCCAACAGAATGTCCCCTTATCAACTTGTATTTGGAAAGGCCTGTCGAACTTGAGCACAAGGAACTATGGGTATTGCAGAATCTAAAGCTGGATTGGCCTGAAACTGCAACCTCTAGATTGATGCAGGAGCTTGATGAGTCTAGACTGCAGGCATATGAGAGCTCCGCCTTGTACAAGTAGCGAACGAAAGTTCAACATGATTGCAGAATTCAAGATTTCCAATTCGCTCAACGGGACATGGTACTGCTCTACAACTCTAGGTTGAGGTGGTCTCTTGGAAAACTCAAATCTAGGTGGATGGGCCCTGTAGAGTGATGCATGTCCTTAGGCATGGAGCTATCGAGCTAGAAAGTAGGGATGGAAAAACTTTCAAAGTGAATAGAGAAAGGGTCAAATGGTATATGGGTGATACGAAAGAAATTAAAATAGTGGAAGATTGGGACCTTGAAGAGGCATGAACACAACAGTTTCTTATCGTGCCACAACAATAAATCAGGCACTTCCTGGGAGGCAACCCAAGGTACGCTTCTTGCACCTTTTTTTTCCCTTGTGTTTTTACTTTGAGGACAAAGTATACTATTTGGTGGGGTGTGGGAAGTTATGGATTAAGGTGAAGTCTGAGTAGCCTCAGGTCCATAACTTCTACTATTTTAAATATTTTCTTGTCGTGCTTTTTTTTCCTTGTGGATGTTTACTTTTCGATTGAACTGGCATGTTCAGGTAGTGTAGATAATGGGTAAATTCATAGTAGTATTATCTATTGGCATATATATAATTCTTAGATGTGTTTTAAATTTTTTGATGAAAAATTAGGTACCCTCAAAATTTTTAAGGTTGTGATTATTGATGCATTCATACATTTTTGAGTATTTGGCGATGTTTGCTTCTGATATTGTGCAGGTAAGTTGAGACTAAAAACATGACCTATGAGTCTATACTTGATTGTAGATGTAATTGCCATGTGTGTTGTGAGATTATTTTGCTGCATTCATGCATCCTATATGGACCTAGAACTTGCTTTGTCACTCTAAAATTGGTTTGGTGAGTTAGTGGATATGGAAACGATCTTAGGCCTTTGTTATTTGAGTGAAACCACTTTTGGCCTAAATGACCAACCTAATGAGCGAGTGAATCCCTTGTTCCAAACTTTTGAGCTTTTTATGTACTCATTCTTTCTTGACACCTTGCTAGCTTAACCTTGTTTGATGAAATACCTTGATATTGGCGCTGGTCTATCCTTGAACATATGAACCTCGATTGAGGACAAAGGCCAAAGTTGAGGGTGACTGCAGTTAGTGGTCCTGGTTTGAGTCATAGATATTATGTACTTTACCTAAGGCTAAAAGCCTAAGTAGTGGGTGGCCCTTATGTAGATAAAGTAATAGTAATAAGGTAGTTAGTTGGAAAATCAAGAAAGAAATGAAAAATCATGAACCGTGTGAATAAAGAGAAAATAAAAGTGCCTTGAATTGAGAAAAAGTAGCAAAAATGAGTTTGAAATTGAGGTACAGCTGAAAAAAAGAAAGAAAGTACTCGAGAAAAGTTCAAAATAGGAGAATAAGGGTGGAATGATTAAAAAGGGTTGGATTATAAAAGCAAAAAGTGTTGGTAAAGATGGTTCAAGGATAGCTTTTAGTCACTATTTGCCCAAAATACCACACAAAGCACCCTAATCCTATAAAAGCCTATAAGTCCTAAAGTGACCCAACTCCACTTTATCACCAAGCTAGAAGATGAGTATAGAGCAAGGCTTATGGTGTTAGTCAGTATGCTTGAATTTCAATTATGAGAGTGAGAATGCTTCCTCAGTTCCTGACTTCTAAATGCTTTTGAGTGAGTATAACGGACTTCTTCCCAGTGAGGGCATTTGCACTACTTGAATAGCATATGAATATATCGGTGATTATAGACGGTTGATGCTCCTTAGCTTGTCATGGTTGGATTGCCAGGTATCTCATTATGTTCTTGTTTTCTTTATAACTTTGCAAGTTGGTTTTGAAAATAGTAGTTGGGTACCTAAATCAAAGAAGTTGTTATATATGCCATCAATATAGTTGTTGTGTATTTCTCTTTGTCTGCGTAGGTTGAGTCATCGCTTGAGGACAAGCAACAATTCTATGTTGAGGGTGATGATGTGCTGTCAAAATACAACACATTTGGTGCCTGAAACAAGGGATTATATGAGTTCTTAAAGAAACTTTTTATGGTTTTAATAGGTTTTTCTGTTAATCTTGCAGAAAAGTCACGTTGGCAAGATTTTGAAGAAAAGTTGCAGATTTTGTTGAAGCATAGGCAACGCGAGCCCACCTGCGAGTCATAGCTCAAGCTACGAGTCATAGGGTATGTCGTATCAAGAATCAGAGACCAAAAATTCAGAAATTTGCCAAGTGAAGGTCACTCCTATGAAGACATCCTACAAGTCGTAGGACACACTGCGACTCATATAGGTGGACTCTTAGCAAGAATCAGAGAGCCAAAATATTGGACCAAAAAATGAAGACCAACACTATGAGAGCAACATACGAGTCGTAGCTCAAACAATACACGTACCTATGGGTCATACTAGTTTAATCCAAGATTCCAAGAACTTGATACGAGACCCCAACTATGACTTGTAGGTCATCCTACGAGTCGTATCTGCAAAACTTACCAGCAACCAACTGTCTTTTCCGTGTAAATTCTAGGGTTATTTTGTAAATATTATATCTAGTTTAAGTTAGGTTTTTAGAAGGAGTTAGACCAGTGGAAAAGAGGGAATCACATTTTGAATCTTTTCTTAGTTTTTAAAAGTAGTTTATTTTTTTCTCATGGAAAACCCATTTAGGGGATTGCAAATCTTGCTTTGTATTCACAGTTGATCAATCAAGCTTATGGGTTTGCAACTTGTGGTGCCTATTTTCTTCATTGGTATTGGTAAAGCTGTCATTTATGTCTTGTATGTACATTTTTGCTTGTTTTGCCTTAGACATGAGTAGCTAAGCACCTACAACTTGGGGTAGTGGGAACCATAGGTAGTTGAGATTGATATGACCTAGGTTTCTTGCATTTCAATGATTGGGGTTTTGCATGTATTTTCTATTTTCCTTCGTTATTATTGTTGTTTGGTGGTGGCCAACACCAAAAACTGCCAACTATCATGATCCCAAACAAGGTAGTGATGAATAGGAAAAGGAAGTAGATGACAGAATTCGATTGATATGTTCTCGTCTATTCAACCGAGCCTGACCAAGGGGAGGTTAACTGGGACAATAGGTAACGGTTAGTTGGCAAGCTATGGTTGCTCACCAAGTGCCATGGTGAAATTTAACCCACACCTTCACAAGATGGCTGGAAGAACCTAAGTTACCATCCTGCATGCAAATCACCAATTGTAGTTATGTTATCTAGGGTAATCAAGTCGACGAACCATGGGGAACACAATTCCCAAGTTGTCCCCAAAATTGAGTGTTTCCTCACGTTATAGTTAGTGGTAGTTTTATTTTATTTTTGAATGACAAACCCCTCCCCTCCCCCCTCCCCTCCGTAGAGATTGTAGTCATGAATATTAGAAATGATTAGTGGTGAAGTCTTGTAATCAAGCCCTGTATTCCCTGTGGATTCGACCCTAACCTCGGTTAGGTTAACTGCTGACAACAACCACTTTTTTATTGGAGCGTGAACATCATCACATGTAAAGGCTAGATAAATGATGTATGAGAATGATCAAGAACTACCATTGTTATCAATATGCCAACACAATAACTTACTAATACATCAATCATAGCACTACCACTTACAAAACCACTTAGTACTAACCATCACCATATTCAAGGAAACACATAAATATTGGGCATATTGTTACGAGTTCTCTCTCTTCCCTTCCTAGAGGTCACTGGGCAATCCCTTCTCTTGTACCCTAACTCACCATGCCCAAAGCAACCTTCTTGACCCACCAATCAAACTCATAGGTGCATCTTACCATACTTGTCACAAGTAGGATATGGGTTTCTTTTACTCTAGCCTCCAGTGTCTTGGTAAATGACGATACACCCTCATCAAAACAAGCTCTTTAAGTCTGTCTAGCTTTCTTCCTTATCTTCTTATCTTCGATCTGCTCCACCATAAGTCATGAGCCTTGAAATGTCCATCTCCTTTACTAGTGTAGCGGTCCAGCACTCTTGGAAAATCAAGTCGGATAATCCAAACATAAATTTGCTCATTCTTGCTCGGGGGTCGGCAACAAATGATGGGGCATACTTGGATAGTTAAGTGAACTTGAGCAATACTCCCTCACACTCGTATTCCCTTGCTAAAGGCTGATACCTTCTTGCATATTATCTTCGCTAAACTCTAAGGAAAAGAAACAATATGGAAATGTATCCTTGAACTCTCCCCAAGAAATGGGACCCAAATCTTCACTTCTCTCATTCTTCCATTGAGTGTCCATATTTGACGAACCCTTTTCAATTGGAAGACCGATAACTCCACCTTTTCCTCCAAAGTCACACCCATAATGGTCAACACCTTATGCACCTCATCCAAAAACTCTTGAGCATCCTCATCCACCTTTGAACCATGAAACTCGGGAGGATTCATCCTAGTGAAATCCCTTACCCTTGAAGCCGGAGTGGGAGCATTTTTAACATTAGAACCTTTGTTGACATGATTGGCTAATACTTGTACGGTGAAAGTGGACCTAAACTCTGCATGTGAAACATTCTCCTCTTGTTGTATAGGAGGGGCTTGAACTTCAGCATCACCAATTGGCATAAGTGCTCTTCTTGGCGGCATCTTCTAGAAATGGCAAAGAGGTGTCGTTAGATAGAAGAATAACCTTAGGTAAATCTAATGGTACAACATGAATCATAATAAGGTGAAACATTTCCTAAAATGCCTTTTAGCATCCTATAAATAGTTGTGGCGCACTATACAACCATGAACAAGACTCTACTCGACGCGGTGTGTTAGATGTTTGAGAACCATTTATAAACCTAGTTCTCTAATACCAAACTTTTTCATGACCCAAGCTAGGGTGTAGACGTGACACGGCGAATGGGCAGCCCAATGGCAAACCAAACAAACCTCTTAGTATATCATCTGCATATCCTTGGTTATGGAATGTAAAACAAACATTCAACAAATAATGCTAGGAGAATAAGGGAATATGACTCATACTATGGGGATAAATAGGGGAAAGGGATTTGCATGAATCACATAACAAGAAAGTAATAAGGGGAGGGCAATTAGGACTCAAGCTATGGTGAAATAAGGACTTACAACTTTCATCACTTTCCATCACTATCAATAGCGTCAAATAGTATCACATAAGGGATATAGTCTAGGGGATAAGTTTCCATGAAATCTCAACAACAAATTATAGGTACATACCATAGTAATCAACAACACCTCTAAGCATGAATAGGTTGGGGACCAAAACATGTTCAAGGCTCAGCCTCAAACTAGAAAGTAAAGTGGAATAAAGTCTCAACATAAGTAAGATTGAAACCGGATATTATCCCTGAGCTAGAGGACTCACCAACTCTCTTCTTTCAATGATCCAAAGCTAACCACATGGAAGATATCGATGATCATCAGTCCCAACATGGTTAAATCATGTAGGCATAGAAGTATACATCGATATTTGAAATGTACTGGTATGTAGGTACGCAATGCATGACATGAAAATAAATAATGAAATGATTTATGCTAAGTCTTGTGATAAAAAAAATGATACATTTACAGAGGCATTAGTAAGCCATAATTAAGCTAATATTATTTAAACATAAAGGACAACTTTAGAAAGAACATAGTAGGATGCACAGATGAACATAATCAAGAATAAACAAATTATATATACTTAGAATATACATATGGATGATCATTTAGACATTTTAATCTCACTATAGAACGTGGAATAATGCACATGAAAAATAAAGAGCTTACCCTTACTTGAATGCATGATAGGTGACATAAACTTAAATTAGTTAGAAATACATGATGTCATACATAATTAAAGTATTAATATTCTTGGGTGAACAATACATCACTTTATATAAAGACTATTTGATTATGCAAGGAATATTGTAATCATAATGGAGACCACTTTACACACTTGTAGACATCATCGTCTACCTTTATGGGATATACCATTTGAACTTGTGAAATAATGAATCGTAGGAACTTTAAATCACCTTTGGACATAACATAAAGAAACCATTTAATTTATCATAAGGGGACCTCTTGGGATCATAAGGAGAACTTGAACATATGTGAGAGAAAGCTTTAACCCACATAAACCATATGGACTAAGCCAGGGAGTCCCGATGGTTCCCCTACATCGAAAGAAAAAGGGAAGTCACTTGCCAAGGTGACCTCCTAAGATACCAAAGTGAATCCAACTAAAGCCTTGCTATTGAGAAACCTCTACTATCTATCGGTTTAGAGATCAACCTCTACTGGTGGGTGATTCTTATTTCCTCTGATTGCACGTAGTAATGGGACAATGGGATTCATGAACGGTCTCATGCCTCTTCTAATGGGGAGCTTCTGTATCTATCCTAAGGTCCAGTCGGTACTAAGAAGACTCTCATGGAATAATCATAGGCATGAATCATGAAATTCATTAGTGGAGAGGTATTCCACTAACCCATCCCATAAGCCTTTTAAAATAATGGTGGAGAATTCTACTAACCAGTCCCATAAACATGTAGAACATAAATCATCATCATAAGGATAGCTCCTATATCTTAGCTAATCCTCTACTTTTGGCTAGCATCACAATCTTGGCTAAGCCTCTATATCAGCTAGCACCATCATCATATTCCTCTACTAACGGGCCATCATAGTCTCATGATAATATTTAGGTGGGGAATTACATTTCTTTTATTCATTCATTCTTGATTCCAAAGAGTTTAATTCAGTCCCAAATAACATATAGAAAGTATGGTCATGACATGCATAAACTTGTACACTATAATATCATAAAGAAGACCTTTCAATAATACATGTCTTTCATATCACTTTAATAAATTTCACAACATACTTGATGTACCTCATCCTCCTTCAAATTCATGAACTAGCATACATAAAATGAAACCTTATCATCATTCATAAGAAACTTTTCATAAGTCAATAATACACATAGAATGTCTCGTAAGCCTTCATTTCTCATTATTAGACATCATACTTCAAGACATACAGTGAATATCATCAATTTAAATTATTCTTAAACAACCCATCATAATTGTATATATTGTCTTTGAAAACATGGACACGGAAACATGAAATTCATCTCATACAACCCTCAACTTCATAGTATCTCATAAACTAGCTCATCAAACCATAACATTATAATATCAAATATAGGGATTCATATCATTCATAACATTTATAATATCCTCATGAACTCATAGTATGCTTAATTTCCCTTCAACATTAACAACATTCATAAATCACATGTCCTACTATAAAGCCTACATCACATAAGTGATTTGCCACATAACTTAGTCAAAACATGGTGGGTATATCTATTTAAGATTTAAATTCAAAAGTATAAAGTATGAGAGGAGTAAAAATAAAGTCATTTAAGAATCATTCAACACAACCCAACAACATACTTTCAAAACCCCAATTTGGGTTTCATGAAAATCATTCACAAATTCATAATATTTTCAAATCTTTCAAGATACCATAGCTTACAAGGCCTTAATGTAATAAGCTTATGATAATCTCAATCACTAGTAGGATACCTTTGCATCAATAAATCAATAACAAATAAATTCCAACATATTTCATGTAATGGAATGATAATAGAAAATACCTATAAAGAATTAGTCATCAAAATCAACAAATTTGATCAAACTAGTTTTGGGACTCATGGGTGGAAGAACCCATGGATGGAAGACCCACATACCATAAATTAGGAGTTTCTTGAAGAAGAATAGGAGGAGTACTTGGGGCTTGACTTGGTTTTCTTTAATTCCAAAGAAAGTTCTTAAAGTCTTGAGATTGAATGGAAGGTTTGAGAAGATTGAAAAGGACTTTTTGGGAGGTTTTTGTGAGTTTTAGGGCTATAAAATGACTGAAGAATGAGGGATTCTCATATATATAGGTATGTGAAGTTTACCCAATTTCCCTTAAGTGAAAAAAGAGAATTCTCGGGAACTTTCAACAAGTTCGCGACGCGGACTTGTCGCATACCCTACATTTTGCAAAATTTCACCAAAAAGATATAATTTTAACATGAACAACCTATACTTTGTAAGTAACCATTTCCCCACACAAATTTTCCCTCTGAAAAAGAATATGAAGTCTGATTTGTAAAATTTTGCACAAATTTTAAGATATTAAAAAACATGCTTCATAGAGTCTTTCCGAGCTACGTTGAGGTATGTTACAACACCTATAAGTATGACTTGAGTAGTTTTTGGGACTGTGACTTAATCGAGAGGACCTTGATAGATAACCATTGTCTCACAACTATGTTGCCACCATAAGTTGGTCAATTAGCTAATAGATCCACATAGTTCTTGTTGCATGATTGACCAAAATGGGTGGTGTTCCCATACAATACATGCTAATTAATAACAGAAAAGGGTGTAGTTCCCATAAGGACTCCTATCATATATTAACCAAAAAGGGTGGCGTTCCCATAAAGTGTTGATAAATCACTTTTAGAAATAAGGGAGTTCCCATAAGGTGAGTATTTGGTCTACCTTTGCAAAGTAGACCACTCCTTGTTCGACATGGAGTGAACGTCAGGATTCTAAGTAGTAGCTCACTTGATCTTACATGTCTGTTGTTTTCCCTTCGCATCTACGTATGATATGTTATGTGACTTGATGATTCTTCATGCATATTTTGACTAAGGCATTGAACGTTCATGTCATATTGAGCTTATATCCATTGATTATTATTATGCTTATTGTTTAATTATGGATTATGCTCTTTGTTGCATTACACCCCTCATACTTAGTACATTCCAAGTACTATCCGATATATTTTTCCTACATAATCTAACCTTGTAGGGACCAGAGTTCCTATTCATCCTTCTCCTCCACGTGGCTAGTGGTTCGATTGAAGATTTGGTATTGATGAGTCCTCTACATTCTAGGATAATACCCAATTACTTTCATGCTTTATAATACTTTTCTATTTATGGATAGTTTTCTTTTGAGCATAAGCACGGAAGATGTTTTGGGCCCCATTCCTCTCTTCGCTAGAGATGTTATTGGATATGGGTTTGTATGTTATGAGCTCGGCTCCTATTATGTTTATGTATTATTGAAGACTTCCCTTAGTCCCTTATTCCTTTCTATGTGTTGATGTTTGTTGTATTATTGAGATGGATGTCCTAAGCCCCTATTTCTCCCCATAGCGTGAGTCATACATACCTGTCCCTTAGATATTATTTGCGATGTGTTCATGCTAATCCTTTTCCCTATAAAATCTCTATAGCTTCAGTCCAAAGTCTTATTTCCCATAGAATTATGTGTTTGTTATTTTTGTTATGCTTCCGCAACAAAGGATGTTTAATGTATGCTTAAGATGCTTGTTTGGGGTCTCTTTGGGTTCACCATTCTTTGTTTTACACCTAGGTTCTAGGCTTTGGTTGTGACAAGGCCCTAGGTTCAAGTTGTGAAAAAATGGTATCATACCATAGGTTTGAAACCATCCTAGAGTGTCTAACATGCCACGTCTAGAAGATTCTTATTCATTGGTATGAAGCGCTCCACATACATAAATAGGAGGTTATTGAACTTCTACAAAAAACTTCACTTCTTTTGGTGATCTATACCGCGCCTTTGGAACTCTCGTGTCCTAATGCTTGTCCCTTTGTGTTTTCAAAAATGGATCCACGATATGCTCCTTTGCCTAGCAGAGGTAATGCTAATGAAGAACAAGCTCCTCCAGCTAGTCAAGCTCCTCAAGTCCCCCAAGCGGACCAAGTTCCCAATGATGAATTTAGAGACACTATCACTATGTTGGCTCAAGCCGTTACTTGTCTTCTGAAGAGAAGGCTGAATTGGCAGTTTATCAACTTAAGGGAGTTGCTCAAGTTTATTCCACTCAATGTAACTTCGAAAGGATTACAGAAGGGCCTATCGATTGGGAGATGATTACGGCTGCTTTCCTTAATCGTTTCTTCCCACTAGTGCTAAAGGAAGCCAAGATAATGGAGATTATGAACTTGAAACAAAGTGTTGTGAGTGTGAGGGAGTGTGCCCTCAAGATTACGAAGTTGTCCAAATTTTCTCCTTCATTGGTGGCCAACTCTAGGTCCCATATGAAAAAATTCACTTTAGGTGTGTTTGACTTGGTACAAATGGAGTGCAAGACTGTGATGCTCATTAAAGAAATGAATATCTCTAGACTCATGACAATATGCCGAACAAGTGGAGAGTTAGAAACTTAAAAAGATGTGGATAAGGGAGTCCAAGAGGTTCGATAGGATAGTGGATTTTCTTATGGTAAGTCTGGTGGTGGCCAATTCTAATAAGTCCAAGGGTGTTTTTAAAAGTGCTGCTCAAAGTTTTGGCAAAACAAAAAGGCTAATTCTAAGGCTCAAGGTGATGTTGAGAAAGGTGGCGCTATTCTTCCTAGGTGTCCCAACTGTGGGACGAACCATGTTGGTGAATATTTGAGAGGTTTCAGTGCATACTTTGGATATGGGAAGATGGGACATATGATTGCCAAATGTCCTAATGTTGCTGATAAGGGTAAAGAACGGCATCCAAAAGGTCAAGTAGTCAATGAAGTCAAGTGCATCAAGGTTCCCAAGCTCAAGGTGGTGGTCTATGCGATAATTGATTCAATATGCTGCATGCTAGGCAAGAGGTTGATGAGTCTCCCAATGTGTTTACCGATATATTAAGAGTCTTTGATCATGATGTGTATGCTTTGCTTGATCACGGTGGCAATATGTCCATTATTACTCGTTACCTTACCATAAAGTGTGATGTGTCTCTGAAAGTTCTGTTAGAACCTTATTCGGTCTATACTCCTATTTTAGAGTCAATCTTAGCCAAGAAAGTCTACAGAAGTTGTCCCGTATCAGTCTTGCATAAAGTTTTCCCGTGTGATCTAATTGAGCTTGATATGATCAATTTTGATGTTATTCTTGGTATTGATT
>JAPFFP010044505.1:0-12355 GCA_026153255.1 Solanum medicagineum | reverse complement strand
CTTAAATGTACACTCCGACTACAATTAAGCACTGTGAACTTACTTCGACTTAATTAATTTACGGGGTCTAACAGTTGTAAAATCATAGCTGACACTCAAAATGGCTTAAAACGATTAAAATTAAAAAAAACCACAAAATATTTTCGTGGATCCCAAATAATATAGGAGTAGAAACAGACAGTTCTATACTCATCCCTACTTTGTTTCCTCCCTGCAGATCGAGTACAGGGACCTGTACAAGATAGTTGATTCAATGTAACAGACTCCATCTATCCATATCTTAACTATGAGGCTCAAACTTGGAGTCACCATTGATCTTTGAGATTTTCTTTCTTATTGTTTCCACTTCAGCCTTTGTATTAGACATTATCAGAAATTATTGTATTTTCATTTGAGACAATTATGTTACTATTCGCTCTTCTAATAAGTAATAATATATATATAGCAAGTATTAAAAAAAATGTATTGAATGTTGGATATGAATCTAGGGATAAACACTATTTAAAATAAGTACAAAATAGATAGTTTTAGTTAATTTCATGATTGAAAAAAGAAACAAAAACTAAAGATACGAAAAAAAAAAAGGAAAAAGGACAAAAAAGGAAAAAAAATAGAAGGAAAAGAAAAAACACATGAAAAAAAAATATAGAAAGAGAAGGAACAGTAAAACAACGTAAGAAAATTGTTTTTCAAAAAAGAAAAAGAAAAAGAAAAAAAACAATGTAAGCAAAGTAAAAAGAAACAAAAGGAAGAAAAAGAAAAAAATGAAAAAAAAAATAGAAATGAAGACAAAAAACGAAAGAGAGAAGGAAAAAGGAAGAACTATTAAATTTCTTGGTTTCATTTAATTATCAATTAAAAAATTTTCTCATTTTATTAGGTTTAAAGAATGATATTATCTAATAAACTTTCATTAAATAAATGAAAGCTATTTCGATAAAATTTTTCTTACAAAGATAAAATAGATAAAATATCAATATCAACTCTTACTGGGGTATTTGTGCCCTTAGCCCCCTCCAAAATTTGTATTTGTTAACCACTAAATGGGTCCCAATCTCAAACATACTGCTAACTTATATACCAAATCAAGAACATGCATGCATGAACTTTATAAACTGTTTGGAAACGCAGCATTTACTTCCTATGGATAACTTTTGGAATTAAGATAGTATTATCTCTGTTTAATATTATGTTGGCATTTTATATTCTATACGGTGATTAAAAAATTATTAATATATTAATAATTTTTATTATTTTATTATTTATTTATATTAATGTACATTAAATTAAGTTTAAAAAAATATACATAAAATATATAAATAATTTACTCTTTCCATGTGAAAGTAACTAATCAGTCTCTTGAAATTTTTAAATATTATAATAATATTAATGTAAAATAGAAAAATAATAATTAATATTATCTTAATTTAGTAAATATTTATATAATATGAGCCAATATTGGAGACCAAGGAGTACAAATTAAAAAGAATAAAAGAATAATGTTGTAGAAAGAGCTTAGACAGGAAGTAAAGCTACAAAGTACTTATTCAAAAGATTAATAGTAGGGGACCTAAAGGTTGCTGTCTACTTTCTAGCTATAAGAATTAATAGGGCAGCCTGGCACGCATTACTACGATTTCCGCGTTCTTTGGATATCTGGAAATATAATCGACGCGGAATAGACTAAAAGTATGCTTGGATGGCTCATATATCCTTATCACTTTTAGGTTCTGGCTGTAAGCACAATAAATTAAAGTTTGATATAATTGAATCTAATTATACTTTTTGATCTATTTAATAGATTATGTAATTATTTGGCAAGAAAAAAAATGAGTATAATTGAAAGGGTGTACCTACATTCCTCAAATTTTAAGAGAAGGTAAGAAATTGAGCAGTGACGATATCGACGATGATGTTACAAATCGTATCGGGGCAGCATAGACGAAATGGAAGCTTGCCTTAGAGTATTGTGTGATAAAAAGATATCATCTAAGCCTAAAGGCAAATTTTACATAATGGTGGTTAGACCATATTTTTGCTATATGAAGTGGAGTGTTTGACCAATTAAAAAATTCACATGTTCAGAAGATGCAGTTTGCCAAGATGAGGATGTTAAGATGGATGTGGGAACATATCAAGAGTGATAAGACAAAGAATGATATCATTCGGGAGAAGTTAGAGGTGACCCCTGTGGTTGACAAGATGAGGGAAGCAAGACTGCGTTGGTTTGACATGTGTAAAGAAAGAGTATTGATGCTTCTGTTAGGAGGTGTGAGAGGTTGGATTTAAAAGTTACACAAAGGGGTAGAGGTAAACCGAAGAAGTATTGGGGGGAGGGGGGTGATCAGACAAGATGCAGCGAAACTTCATCTCACCGAGGATATTGTAACGCCAGGTAAAATTACCAAAATACCCTGGAATGAAATTGTGCGCATAACGCGTCTTCCCAAGCTCTGATGAAAATTCGAGATCGAATTTGCGATCAGCACAAAAAATTGAGTGGAAAAATGGTCTCCGTCAGATTTTAGAGCGATTGAGTCAAAAGATAATTTTTCGTAATTAATTATGGAACAGTGTCGGTGCGCGCCCAAGGGGCGACGTGCCAGGGATGCGGACCAACTTACGGTTTTTTTAATTTTTTGATGGGAAACTTTGGGAAAGAAATATACATGTCCGCGCCCAATCCGCGTCGGGGACTGGGTAATTTCGGGATAAACTTTTTCTTTTTAAATTGAGGGGCATTCCGATCAATTTTCAACCCCTCCTAAACTCAACAAATGATCAAATTGGGTTGTTTTAATGCGTAAATAGGGTTTAAAACCTCATTCCAAGTCCTTTTCTAAACACTTGAAAGATTAGGGCTTGAGAGAAGAGAAGAGGAAAGCTTGATTGGAAGAAATTCAAGGAGAATTCTTGACTGTTAATGGGTAAACGTTCATCCCAGGTATGTAAAGCTAAACTAAAAGTATGAGATTGTTCTCTCATGTGCCCATAGATGGTCATAGAAGAGTTGAAAGTCTAATGAGTCTACATACATGATCCTTGTATATTTATTAAAGATTTTCTTGAAAATTATATTACTTACATGTATTTTCATATATTAATGATCATCACAAATTTATCTTTCTTGAATTAGGTATTTTTCATGAGATATTGCATAACCTTACATGATAATTTTGAAAGCATGCATGAATGAAGATAGAGATTGAGTCTAAAGCCTTTATTGAGAATGTTGAGAGAGATTGTGATTGTTAATGTGAAAGTGATAATAGGTTGATAGTGTTTGATGGTCCATGAGTCTTTCCAAATGAACTATAATGACTTGTCTGATCAATTGTTTCCTAATTATTGTTCTAAGCCTTGAGCTAATGATTGAGATGATGAAAGTCTCTATGAGACTGGTCGAATGATGACTGCCTCCATGAGGTTGATTGAGATAGTTTGATTGGGATTGATTGTCTTATGAGCATTGAGTCTTGGGAGGAGTATCGAGCACCAAAAGAGTAATAGTTAATCCAACTTGCACTTGTCACACTACGTAGCCAAGCGTAGGTGAGGATTAGGACCATCACGTTACATTATGTTGAGGTTGCCACTTGATAGAGTCCCTGAAACAATAGAGGACTTGTTTGATTTGCTTGTGGCCCTAGTGGATTCGATTCGTTCCCTACTTGGCAAGTATGGAATAGTTGTGGCAACATTAGCGAGATTGTTGTACAATCACTGGCTCATAAGTGATTGTTGTCAGATACGAGAAACTCCCAGAAAGTTTCCAAACTGAGTACTCTAAGATGAGACTAGCTAAGATGAGTTGAGATGAGTCCTTTTGAGTTGAGTTGATTTGATTGATGAGTGTTGATGAGTTAGATGAGTCCTTTGTCTACTCTTTATTCTTTCTTTAGATAGACACTTGAGATGTTGATTTTTATTACTCTGAGTTGATTGTTATTTCTATATTATTCTACTTGTTTCGATTTCATTCAGCTATTTTACATACCATACATTCCACGTACTGATGCCATTCAGCGCTGCATCGTTTTATGATGTAGATACACGAAATATAGATCATTAGCAGGCGCATCGTTAAGGATATTTGGACGTTCAGCAAATTTATGATCCTCCCCTATTTAAGAGGATCCATGATTTTATTTCATCTTGCTTTAGAGTTAGACATTTAGTAGGTTTTTTTTGATTGAGGTAGCCATGGGTTTGTCATTGGCACCAACTAGAGTCATTTGTTGATTGTTAAGATTGTGAGCTAGTTTTTTTTTACTAGCCTTTTTTATATTCTTGTTATTTTGAGACTAGATGATAGATGTGCCCATTTACGTTCTTTATGTCTTCCGCTGATTTGTAGAATTTATTGATTTAGTGATTGTGATGAGGCCAAATGGTTCCCTTGTGGACTAGCAATAGTCCCTGGGTGCCAGCCACGTCTTAGGTACCCTCCCGGGGCATGACAAACTTTGTATCAGAGCATGAGTTCAAGTGTCCTAGGGAGTCTATGAAGGCGTGTCTAGTAGAGTCTTATTTATGGGTGTGTTGTCGACCACACTTGATAAATAGGAGGTTATAGGACATTAGGAATTATCTCACTTCTTTCATGCTTTAAATCGTGCTATAGAGTTTTACTCTATGAAAGTTCTATTCTAATTCGTGCTTTGCGCGTTGCAAAATTATGATCATGCCTCCCAGAAGAGCCGTTAGAGGTAGAGGACGTCCCGCGAGATAGCATGTTAACCTATCTGAGCCTCAAGGACATGAGGAACCCGTGGAACAAGTTGTCCCTGTTGTGCAGCCCCCAAAATATGAGGTCTCCAATGCTGAGCTTCGCCGGTCTATTCAAACTCTAGCCCAGGTTGTCACAACACCTGCTGCGAGATAAGAAGCGGGTCAACAGGATGCCCATGACACTTCTAGAGTCCGGGAATTCTTGAGGATGAATCCGCCTGAGTTCACATGGTCTGCATCCACTGAAGATCTTAAGAACTACGTGGAGGAGCTTCAAAAAGTGTTCCAGAGAAACTGGTTGTTTACCATCTCAAGGGTGTAGTTAGATTGTGGTTCGACTAGTGGAAGAAGGGTAGAGGGGAGGATGCCCCCGTGCTGACTTAGGCTATATTTGAGGAAGCTTTCTTCGGGCGCTTCTTTCTAAGGGATTAAAGAGGGGCCAAGGTAAGAGCGTTCTTGAACTTGAAATAGGGCTCTATGACTGTGCAAGAGTTAGGGCTGACTTTTACACAACTATTCTCCTTATGCTCCGAACATGGTTGCTGATATGAAGGGGAGGATGGGAATGTATGTTGATGGGTTGAATAGATGGCCCAAGAAAGATAGGAGGGGAGCAATGCTTGTGAGTGACATGGATATTGGGAGATTGATGACCTTTGTGTAACAAGTTGATGAGGAGAGGCAGCATTAGAGAGAGGAGTTTAGAAGCAATAAAGCTAAGATATCCAACCATGAGGTCGGAAAGAAAGGTAATAGTAGCCGATTTCCAGCACCATCATCTGCAAGTGAGCCTACGCCTAGATTCAAAAATGATTAGAGATCCCAGAATGTTGGAGCCCGTGGGTCTTAATCACAAGCTAGTGTGGCTCAAACCGTTTGTATGCCATAGGTAGTCGACATGATCAGGAGAACTCTCCAGATGTTGTGACGGGTATGATTCGAGTCTTTTCTATTGATTATTATGTGTTGATGGACCCTGGTGCCACATTATCTTTTGTAACTCCATATGTGGCCAGTAGATTTGATAGAACTCCTGAGAGTCTTCTTGAATCCTTTGATGTTTCTACTCCAGTGGGTGAGTCTATTCGAGCTGAGAGAGTCTATAGAACTTGTCTAGTGTCTATCCATCATAGAGATACTATCATTGATCCGATTGAGTTAGATATGACTAATTTTGATTTGATCATTGACATTGATTGGCTTCATGCCTATTATGCCTCCGTTGATTCTAGAACCCAAACCGTTAAGTTCTAATTTCGAATGAATCAGTTCTAGAGTGGAAGGGTGATTCCGTAGATCCTAAAGGAAAGTTTATCTCCTATCTTAGAGATAGAAAGATGATTGCTAAGGGTTGTATCTACCGCCTTGTGAGAGTTGACTTTGATGATGTTGAGTCTCCTACTCTTAAGTCAGTCCCAATCATGAATGAGTTTCCTAAAGTGTTTCCCGAGGATCTGCTTGGAGTCCCTCCAGATAGGGAGATTGACTTTGGGATTGATGTTCTTCCTGATACCCAAGCTATCTCAATTCCACCTTATAGGATGGCCCCAACTGAGCTGAAAGAAATGAAAGAATAATTAAAAGATTTGCTAGAGAAGGGCTTCATAAGGCCAAGTGTTTCTTCGTGGGGTGCCTCTATCCTATTCGTGCGAAAGAAAGATGGGTATCTCAGAATGTGTATTGACTATAGGCAACTGAACAAGGTCACTATCAAGAATAAATATCCTCTCCCAAGGATAGATGATTTGTTTGACCAACTTCAAGGTGCCTCTTGTCTCTCAAAAATAGACCTCAGATCTGGCTACCATTAATTGAAAGTGAGGGAATGTGACATCCCAAAGAAAGCCTTTAAGACTAGATATGACCATTTTGAGTTCTTCGTCATGTCCTTTGGGTTGATGAATGCACCTGCAACTTTCATGGATTTGATAAATAGAGTGATCATACAGTGTCTTGATATGTTTGTGATTGTTTTCATCGACAACATTTTGGTATATTCAAGAGACGAACAGGAGCATAAAATCACCTCAAGGTTGTCCTTCAAACACTTAAAGACCATGAGTTGTATGCGAAATTCTCAAAATGTGAATTCTGGCTCAAGTCAGTGGCTTTCCTAGGCCATATTCTCTCCGATGATGGTATTCGAGTGGATGCTCAGAAAATTGAAGCGGTTAAGAACTAGCCCAGACCGACCTCTCCAACTGACATAAGGAGTTTCTTGGGGTTGGCATGCTATTACCACAGATTTGTTGAGGGGTGTTTTTTCCTTATCCATACTATTGACTAAGTTGACTCAGAAAAAGATTAAGTTTCAATGGTCCGACAAATATGAGAAGAGATTCCAAGAATTGAAGACTACACTGACTACTGCCCCAATTCTAACCTTGCCCGATGGAACAGAGGACTTTGTGATCTATGGTGATGCTTCGAGAGTTGGATTGGGATGTGTACTGATGTAGAGAGGGAATGTGATAGCCTATGTATCCAAACAACTTAAGATTTATGAAAGGAATTATTAGACCCATGATCTTAAGTTCGCAATGGTGGTGTTTGCACTAAAAATATGGCGCCACTACTTGTATGGAGTGCATGTGGATGTGTTCACTGACCACAAGAGGTTGCAGTATGTCTTCAGTCAGAAAGAGCTCAAACTACGACAGAGAAGATGGTTGGAGTTGTTTGAAGGATTATGACATGAGCATTCACTACCATCCAGGTAAAGTTAACATTGTTGCTAATGCTCTTAGCAGCTTGTCAATGGGTATTACAACCCATATTGAGGAAGGGAGGAAGGAGCTAGCTAAAGAAATGCATCGATTGGCCTGATTGAGAGTTCAACTTGAGGAGAATGATGAGAGAAGAGTTAATATCCAGAAAGATCTGCTTCATCTTTGGTGGCAGAGGTAGAAAAAAAAAAGCAAGATCGAGATCCTGTCATACTCCAATTGAAGGAGGCTGTCCACAAACAGAAAGTGATTGTCTTCTCCAAAGGGGGAGATGGGGTGTTGAGATACTAGAGTAGATTGTGCGCCCCAGATGTTGTGGTATTCGTGATAGAATCCTGGTTAAAGCTCATAGCACTAGATATTCCATTCATCTTGGCTCTACCAAGATGTACCACGACTTGAGAGAAGTTTATTGGTGGAGTATAGTGAAGAGGGGATATTGCTGAATTTGTTTCAAAGTGCCCGAATTGTCAACAAGTGAAAGTTGAGCATTAAAGGCCATGTGGATTATCTTAGAACATTGAGATTCTGGAATGGAAGTGGAAAATGACCAATATGGACCTCATTACTAGTCTACCGAGGTCTCGAAAGCAACATGATTTGATAAGGGTGATTATGGATAGTATGACTAAATCGGCTCACTTCTTAGCAGTTGAAACAACTAACCCTGTGGACGAGTACGCCAAGTTGTATATCCAAGATGTTGTGAGATTGCATGGAGTTCCCTTGTCCATTATCTCGGACAGAGGAGCTCAATTAACCTCCAAATTTTGGAGATCGTTCTAGAAAGGATTGTATACCAAAGTAAACTTAAGTACAACCTTTCATCCATAGACAGATGGTTAGGTAGAACGTATGGTTCAGATGTTAGAAGATAGCTTGAGAGCCTATGTTCTTGATTTCAAGGGAAATTGGGATGATCACCTACCGTTGGTTGAATTTGCATATGAAAATAGTTATCATGCAAGCATTCAGATAGCTCCCTACGATTCCTTGTACGGGAGGAGATGTAGATCACCAATTGGGTGGTTCGAGGTTGGAGAAGCGGAGTTGATTGGGCCTGATCTTGTCTTTCAATCAATGGAGAAGGTTAAGGACATTAAATAGAGGTTGAAGATTGCACAGATTTTTCGGAAATCCTACACCGATGTAAGGAGAAGAGATTTGGAGTTTGAGGTAAATGATTGGGTATATTTGAAAGTGTCACCTATGAAAGGTTTCATGAGATTTGGGAAGAAGAGTAAATTGAGTCCACGTTATATTGGACCTTATCAAATTGTGAAGAGGATTGGGAAGGTTGTTTTTGAATCAGAGTTGCCTTTTGACTTAGACGGAATCCATTCATTATTCCACGTGTCGATGTTGAAGAAATGTTTGGGAGATCCTAACTTGGTGATCCCTGTGGAGAGCATTGGAGTGAGGGATAGCTTGACCTAAGAAGAAATTCCTGTCCAAATCCTTGATCGTTAGATTCACAAGTTGAGAACCAAAGAGATAGCCTCAGTCAAAGTCCTATGGAGAAATCAATTCGTTGAGGAAGCCACATGGGAAGCTGAGGAAGAAATGAAAGCAAAATATCCACCTATTTGTGCCAAATGATGAGAATGCTGAAGTTAATTTTCTTGCCCTTCACTAAATTGATTGTCTTTTCTTGAGTTGACTATCTATTCTTGAATTTGAATAGAGTTAATTGATGATTGAGATAGAGTCGAAAGGTTGATTGATAGATGTCAATGTTAAGATAAGCTTTGAGTCTGTTCGTGCCTTGATACCCACTTTTACTCATCATTCGAGGACAAATGATCCCATCGGAGAGATGATGTAATGCCCGATAAAGTTATCAAAATACTCCTAGAATAAAATCGTCTGTATAGCGCGTCTTTCCAAGATCTGATGAAAAATTTGAGCTTGGATTTATGATCAGCACGAAAAATTGAGTGGGAAAGTAGTCTCGATCGAATTTCAAAGCGACCGAGTCAAAAGATAATTTTTCGTAATTAATTCTGAAACAGTGTTGATGCGTGGCCAAGGTGTGACGCACCAGGGACGCAGACCAACACTTATGATTTTTTTAAATTTTTCGACGAGAAACTTTGGGAATGAAATATACTTGTCCATGTGTAGTCCGCGATAATTTTGGGATGAACTTTTTCTTTTTAACTTGAGGGGCATTTTGGTAAATTTTCAACCCCTCCTAAACTCAAAGTACGATCAAATTGGTTCATTTTGATGCACACATAGGGTCTAAAATCCCATTCTAATTCCTTTTCTAAATGCTTGAAAGTTTAGGGCTTGAGAAAATAGAAGAAGGAAGCTTGATTAGGGGAAATTCAAGGAGAATTCTTGACGGTTGATTGGTAAAACTTCATCCCTGGTATGTAAGGCTAAACTAAAAGTATGATATTCTTCTCTCATGTGTCCCATAGATGGTCATAGAAGAGTTGAAAGTCTAATGGGTTTACATACATGATTCTTGAATGTTTCTTGAAGATTCTCTTGAAAATTATATTACTTACATACATGTATTTTCATATGTGATGATCATCATTAACTTTTCTTTCTTGAATTGGGTTTTTTCAATGAGATATTGCATAACCTTACATGATAATTTTAAAAGCATACATGAATGAAGATAGAGATTGAGTTTAGAGCGTTGATCAAGGAGAATTCTTGACGGTTGATTGGTAAAACTTCATCCCTGGTATGTAAGGCTAAACTAAAAGTATGATATTCTTCTCTCATGTGTCCCATAGATGGTCATAGAAGAGTTGAAAGTCTAATGGGTTTACATACATGATTCTTGAATGTTTCTTGAAGATTCTCTTGAAAATTATATTACTTACATACATGTATTTTCATATGTGATGATCATCATTAACTTTTCTTTCTTGAATTGGGTTTTTTCAATGAGATATTGCATAACCTTACATGATAATTTTAAAAGCATACATGAATGAAGATAGAGATTGAGTTTAGAGCGTTGATTGAGAATGTTGATAGAGATTGTGATTGTGAATATGAAAGTGATGATAGGCTGGTAGTGTTTGATAGTCTATAAGTCTTTCCAAATGACTATAATAACTTTTCTATTCGATTGTTTCCTAATGATTGTTCTAAGACTTGAGCTATTGATTGAGATGTTGATTGGTGAGATGATGAGAGTCATTATGAGACTGATCGAATGATGAGTGCCTCCATGAGATTGATTGAGATGGTTTGATTAGGATTGATTGTCTTATGAGCATTGAGTCTTGCGAGGAGTATCGAACACCGAAGGAGTAAGAGTTAATCCAACTCGTACTTGTCAAACTACGTAGCCAAGCGTAGGTAAGGATTAGGACCATCGCATTACATTATGTTGAGGTTCTCTTTTGATAGAGTCTGTGGAACAATAGAGGACTTGTTTGATCTGCTGGTGGTCCCACCAGTGGATTTGATTCGTTGCCTACCTAGCAAGTATGGAAGGACTGTGGCAACATCAATAAGATTGTTGTACTCTGAGATGAAATGAGTTGAGATAAGTCCTTCTGAGTTGAGTTGAGTTGATTGATGAGTGTTGCTGCGTTAAATAGATCATTTGTGTACTCTTCATTCTTACTTTAGATAGACACGATATGGTGATTGTTATTACTATGAGTTGATTGTTGTTTCTATATTATTCTACCTTTTTCAATTTCATTCAGCTAATTTACATACTGTACATTCCACGTACTGATGCCATTCGGCGCTGCATCATTTTATGATGTAGATACACGGGATAGAGATCATCAGCAGGAGCATCATTGAGGATCTTTGGATGTTTAGCGAATTGGTGAGCCTCCCCTAGTTTGGAGGATCCCTGATTTTATTTCATCTTGCTTTAGAGCTACACATATAATGGGTCTGTCATTAGCACCACCTGATAGTGATAGAGGCTTCATAGACTAGAGTTGATTGTTGATTGTTAAGATTGTGAGTTAGTTCTTTCTACTAGCCTTTTATTATAGTCTTGTTATTTGAGACCAAATGATAGACTTGCCCATTTACGTTCTTTATGTCTTCTGCTGATTTGTAGAACTTATTGATTGAATGATCGCGATGAGGCCAAGTGGCTCACTTGGGGACTACAATAGTCCCTGGGTGCCGGTCACGACTTGGGTACGCTCCCGGGGCGTGACAAACATGACCTTAGATAGAAAAGAGTGGAGGTCACATATTAGAGTAGAGGGCTAATAGGCTAGTAAGGGTAGGTTGACATATGACTTGGTGATGTAGTAGGTTAGTAGGAATAGTGATGTCTTTACATGTATATTTTCATTATTAGTCCTATGTGTGTTTTGCTTTTAGCGTATTTACATTGCCTTTATATCTTGTGTTTTTCCTTATTAGTTGTTCTTTTTGTTTCCTTTTTTTTATTCCATATATATCTAGTTTATTCTACTTATGGGGTTTTAAGACGAGGGTTCCCAGGAAAAACCTCTCTACCTCTATAAAGTAGTGGTAAGGTCTGCATACATCTACTCTCCACAGACCCCACTCGTGGGATTCGACTGAGTATTTTTGTTGTTTAAGAAATTGAGTGTAATTACACCATATAATTACATGAAACTTTTGAAAATTCTTTTGGTCTTTTTATTTCTATATCTATTTTTTTGGTTTGATTTATATTTTAATTTATATTATTTAACATTTTCTAAACATATTATTTATTATTTATATTTTATTTTCTTCTAATTCTCAATCCTTACTTCTTCATGTGATTGTATGCAATTTTTCATATTATCTATTTTTTTATTTATTTTGTTTATTTTTTTATAGCATAATTTATTAGTATTCTAATTTTAAAAATTAAAATAAAATTTCATTTTTGAATAAGGTTATAATTTTACATTTTTCCTTTTTTAATGTTTAACATTTTT
>JAPFFP010044504.1:0-12356 GCA_026153255.1 Solanum medicagineum | reverse complement strand
ATATCACTCAAAACGCTCTCGAAAACCTCGCCAAGACTTAAGCAAATATCTCATTCCAAATTCAAGGATTTCAAGCTTAACTTTAGAAATCAAGGATTCATTTTATGTCAGATCTACTTCAGGCTCACCTCAAAGGTTTTGAGGTTTAAGGTGTGTGGGTTTCATCCATTTGGCCCTTTCACCCATGGATTCCAACCTTCTCTTCTCATGAAAATTAAATGTTTTTAAGTTGTATTCCCTATGGGTATCTCTTTTCATGAAAATTACATTTTTTATAGTTGTATTCCCTATGGGTATCTCTTTTCATTGATTATGAGTATAAATAATGTTAGGATTTTATGAAGTATGGATTGATTATGCATAACTGCCTATTTCAAGTTTATTCAATGAATTGATTGTCTATTGAGACTATGTATGTTTTGAGCATTGAAACTATGAACTATCATGAGCTTTTGTAATGGATTTCAAAATACCATACATGAGGGTTTTACTACATATTAGTGAGTTGATTTGCATTAAGTTTACTCATCTTATTTCACTCTTAAATTGCATGATTTTCAACAAGTATTATGAACCCACCATGTGTTTGATAAAATGTCAAGGCAAGAATTCTCAAGATATTGGTGATCTATTTCATGATTTACAAGTCAAGTGACTATATGATGGTTAAGGGCTTTAAAGTATGTATTTAATTTATGAAAAATATTATGATTTTACAAGTATCAATTTAAGCCCAATTTCAAGAACTTCTACCTCTTTTGAGCCATTCATGTTAAAGCAAGGTTCATGTATGGTTATGCTCTACTCTCATGTTCGTGTTAGGCTCACTACTATAGGTCAAGAATTTTTCAATAGCTACACATGACATGTTCCATATTTCTTACAAATTATATAAGTTATGATTATTTCAAGTATTCCATTGGACTTGACTTAGCACCGATTAAAGCTTAAGATGGAGGCTCGACTCAAGGGGTCCTTATATAAAGTCATTAGTATCTAAACTATTGTCAACATAGTATTATGATTATTACCCTTGCTATACTAGTGTATCCATCTAGTTCATGTTAGCATGTTTGGTTTTCCTTGGCAAGTAGAGCATATTTCACCGAGGGGTGTCATGCCCGGTCACCTAAATCGAGGGGGTATCAGGACTTGGAGTCCAATTGTAGCTACTTGGACTATGTCATCTGAGGTCACTTCCCACATATTTATGCTATATATATTGAAAGATGAATGATTTACAAGCATCTTTTATTATGAGTATTGACAATGCATGCCATATTCAGATTATATATCTATTGTTATGACTATGCATTTTGACTAAATTAGCTTATGATATGTTGCATTGCATCCCACATACATAGTACATTCAAACGTACTAACGCATACTCTATGCCTACATTATATTACCATGTAGGGACCGTATCTCCTTTTTATCATCCTCTACGTGGCTAGTTCGGGGTACTTTGGAGATAAGCTTTGATGAGTTCTCAAGTCCAAGGACACTATCTACATTATTCTTGCTATTTTGTGACTTCAGTATGTTGAACACTTGCCATTATGAGGGTGAGCCCGAAAAGTATCTTGGCCCCCTCTCCATTCCAAGCTAGAGGATTTGTTTGATATTATGACGTATTTATGTTATGAGGTTGACTCTTTTATGTTTTTATGAATATAAAAATTTCCCTTAGTCCCGCTTCCCTTTTTAATATATCTCTTGTTGTTGGTTAATTTGCTTCCGTGACCAAGGATGTGTAATCAATATGCTAAGATCTTGTTTGGGGTCCCTTCGGCTTTCCATTCGTCGTGTCACATATAGGACCTGGGCTTGGGTTGTGACATAGTCCTTACATGGTTAGATCATACAAGCAAAGAGTATATGTTAGTAAGTTTGAATGTACTAATTATGTGGGCATGCAACACATATGAACTCATTAAAACTGCATTTAATGTTAGATGACAAGGGCATATATATAGAAAGAAACATATATAAAAGATAGAGTAATATGTCAATATGCCATGAATTCTATGATGCATGAAATGCCATAATAATATGACCACAGGGGGATGTCACCATGATTGAAATCTCAAACCCATACTAGCTATTACATGACTTTACTTGATGAAATCCTCCCATCGAGTAAGAGTAGACTAATTGCCAAAGGTATTCTACACCACACCGTACGACCCCGTCATTTTGGTATGATGGTCACCTTCCTTACGACCTAATCATTTCAGAAGGATTCGCATATTCTTATCATAACCATCCCTTAAAAGTGCATAAATATATACCTATGCTAGCACATAGTTATGGTACTTGGATACTAGACCCTTGGAGATAGTCCCCTTCCCACTAGTCTGCTCGATACTAAGCCATCATCCCACGAGAATACATATACATATATGTGCTTTTGAAAGAGGCATAAGTCATTTCCTATCAATTCAATGCATACTTAGGCTTAAAAGCCAACATTTTTCATAATCATGCATACTTGGGCTAAAGAGCTGAATCATATCTCATATCATACTTTCATGCATAGGAATAACTCATTCACATATATCATATTGGTGTAAATACCCAAAGTTTCTCAAAGAGCCATATCAGAGACATTTTATGATCACTTGCCATATCATAACCAAACTTTCATCAAAATCATATTCATCAACATAATTGGATCTTAACCCACATCATAATCTTTCATGAAAACCAATGCTCATATATGCATATAACATGAATATAGATAGAATAGCATCGACAATAGAGATTCAAAATTAAATCAACAATATAATATGAAATCCAAGTAAATTCCATAAAGTAATTCACATTTAAATCATACTTTAGATTACTCATGCTTAAATCAACCTTTATAGGGGACATGCATACTCAAATCATCATAATATTAATACAATTCAACATATTACAACCTAAATCACTTTGAAAACATCAATTAAACATAGCTTATATCTCAATTGAATCTAACAAATAATAATTCAAATGACCTATTCTTAAAGAAAGATTGAAATTCATAAATCATGAATAAAAAGAATTTGAGGTCTTCATGGTTGAAAGGGACCATGAATCAATCCCACATACCTTAGCTAATCAATAATAATTAAGAAGAAATTGATTGAAGAAGAATACCGTCCTTGAGCTCCAAGATAAAACCCCAACGACTCACTTGAGAGGAGTTCTTTAGATGAGAGAGCTTGAATATTCTAAGTGTATGGAATGAATTTGAATTAGAATAGAGGAGTATAGGTCTTTTCTCGTGTTTAGGAAAAGTTAGAAAGGCATAAACAATGCTTAGTAATAACCAAAATTACAAGAAAGTCATTAATGAAATGATCTTCAAAAAGTATCTAGGGGTACCGTCAAGAAGGAGCCTCACGGCACGTTTGAAAGTCCACGACTATGTAGTGGTCCATGGAACTAACCTTGGGAAGAAATCTAGGCAAGGTTGACTCCACTAAATGGAACACAGCTTTTTCAAAGGCATACAAGTTGTTTGGTATCCGTGAAAGTGACACAAGTTTCTCAAGGTGATTCTATACCTACAAAAGCATTTAAGGATGAGATCTTCCACGAGGCACCTCTTCACGGCTCATGGGTGGTCACACGAGACCGTACACGGCTCGTGAAGTGCCACAAGGCCAATACAGGATCTCCTTGTGGAATTCCACAACCTAAATCTTGCCAGGACAGTTGGGGCATTTCCGAAGGCTCCTTCCACTGCCAGCGGTGAGGACCATGGTTCATGGGAGGTTTCATAGAGACCCACCAAGCCTAAAATCCTTCATTAAGCCACCCAAATTTGTACACACGCATTCCCAATGGCTCACACACCTTTGAGAACTCGAATTGTGCATATCGAAACATCTCACAAAGTCCCAATCCTTACATTATCTCCCCCTTTGGAATTTTATCCTCGATTGTACTAGAACTTCACTTGAAAAACCTTGACTTGAATATGAAACATTCATACATGTAGACATAATGCATAATTCATTACTTGAAAATCATAAAATCATAAAAGCTCATATTAAAACATCATTCAAATAATTTTTGTGCACATGTATGCATGTCATGACATGAAACACAAGAGTGAAAGAATTAGGACCATAAGACACATTCTCAATCCTCTCCACAAACTCATAAGGACCTATATACCGAGGACTTAACTTGCCCTTACTGTCAAAATGCATTAAGCTCTTCATAGGTGAAACCTTCACATACACCTAAGCACTGACATGGATTTCAAGATCCTTTTTTCTAATATTTAAATAAGATTTTTGGAAAGTTTGAGCCATCTTCAATCTCTCCCTAATCAACTTCACCTTTTCCTTGGCTTCCAACACCAAATATAGGCCAATAAAATCCATCTGTCCCAACTCAAACAACCCCACCAGAGAACTACACCTTCTCCCATACAATGACTCAAATGATGCCACACCAACAATAGCATGGAAGCTATTGTTATAGGCGAACTCGCTAAGTGGCAGATGATGATCCCAATTACTCTTAAATTGCAATACACAAGCCCTCAACATGTCCTCTAATATTTGAATTGTCCTCTTTGCTTGTCCATCAGTTTAAGGATGGAAGGCAATGCTTAAATTCACCTTAGTTCCAAGCCCTCTTTGAAATGATTTCCAGAATTTATAAGTACACTTAGTGCCACAATATGATATGATAGACCTTGGCACATCATGCAACCTTACTATCTCTTGGATATACAACCTTGCATAATCTACGACACTGAAGGTAGTCCTGACTAGTAGGAAGTTAGCCGATTTAGTCATCCTATCAACAATAACCCAAATTGAATAATATTTCATTCGGGTTCGAGGAAAACCAACAACAAAATCCATATTCACATCTTCCCATTTCAAAGTAGGAATCTCAATATCTTGAGCCAAACCACTGGGCCTTTGATGTTTTACCTTCACTTGTAGACAATTAGTACACTCGGATAAAAACTTGGTTATGTCTTTCTTCATACCCTGCCACCAATACACTTCTTCAAATTTTGATACATTTTGGTAGATCCCGGATGTATGGAATAATGAGAGTTGTGCGCTTCATTCATGATCACCTTTCTAAGGCCATCAACATCAAGAACAAACAACTATTATTGATACTGAAGCACACCATCTCCCCCTTGGGAGAAAACCTTCTACCTTGTTTTTCGCAACCAACTTCTTTAACTCAACCATGGATGGGTCTAAATCTTGTTTAGCCTTGACATCAACAACCAAAAAAGACTAAGCCCAATTCTGAACATGAATACAACAATCATTATAGTCAGCCAGTCTAACACAAACCTAGCCAAATGGTGAACATCTTTTACCAACTCTTTCTTCCCTTCATTAATATGGGCCCACTCCCATAGATAGTCTACTAAGAGCATCAGCTATAACACTTGCCTTGCCTGGATGATATTGAACACTCATGTCATAATCTTTAAGAAGTTCTAACCACCTTCTTTGCCTCAAGTTAAGGTCTATTTGGGTGAACACATATAGCAAGATTTTTTGATCAATGAACAAAACAACATGAACCACATACAAATAATGTCTCCATATCTTCAAAGCAATCACCACATCTGCTAACTCAAGATCATGAGTCTGATAGTTACACTCATGCACCTTTAGTTGCCTCGATGTATAAGCTACCACCTTACCATTTTTCATGAGTACACAACCTAACCCTATCTTAGAGATATCACAATACACTACAAATCCACCTAAGCCATCTGGTAGAGTCACAATAGGAGCTAACTTTAGTAGATTTTTAATAGTCATAAAGCTCTTCTCACATTCATCGGACCATAGAAACTTAGCCTTCTTTTGGGTCAACATACTCAGTGAAGATGCAATGGATGAGAAACCTTCAACAAAACTCCTATAATAACCAGCCAACTGAGGAAACTTTGAATATATGATGGAATCAATAGTCTAGGCTAATTCTTCATGACATTGGTCTTCTTTGGGTTGACCTTAATACCATCACAACATGACCTAGAAAAAATACTTGACTCAACCAAAACTCACATTTGCTGAACTTGGCATACAATTGTTTCTCCTTCAAAGTTTAAAGAATCAATCTCAAATGATCCATATGCTCTCGCTCACTTTGGGAATAAATCAGACTATCATTGATGAAAACAACCACAAAACTATCAAGAAATGGCTTCTATACCTAATTCATAAGATCCATATAAACATAGTTAGAGCATTAGTCAAACTAAATGACATTACCATAAATTCAAAGTGCTTATATGTAGTTCAGAAAGCGGGCTTGGGATTATCATACTCCCCAACCTTTTGCTGATGATAACTAGAATGGAGGTCAATTGTGGAGAAGTGTGTAGCTCCTTTAAGTTGATCAAATAAGTCATCAATCCATGGAAACAGATGTTTATTCTTGATGGTTACATTATTTAGTTGCCTATAATTATTGTACATCCGAAGAGATCCATCATTAATATTACTAGAGCACCTAATGGCGATATACTTAGTCTAATAAAGCCTTTCTCTAACAACTCCTTTAATTGATCCTTCAACTCCTTTAATTCAGTCGATGCCATACAATAAGGAGGAACGGAAATAGGTTTAGTATTTGAGATGTGATCTATGACAAAGCCTACTTCCTTTTTGGGAGGAATACTAGGCAAATCTTCAATAAAAACATCTGAAAACTCATTAACCACCAGAACTGATTCAAGAGCAGTGACTTAGGCTCCATATCTCTAACCCTCACAATATGATAAATGCACCCTTTCTAAATCATCTTTCGATCTTTGAGATAAGAGATAAATTGACCATTAATAGCATAATCCCCACCCTTCTACTCAAGAAAAGGTTCACCATGAAATTGGAATTTGACTTTCGAGTTCTACAATCAATAGAGGCATATGAAGCATGCAACCAATCTATCTCGAGAATAATATCAAAATCTAATATCTCAAGTTCCATAATACTGCACGGATGGATTTTATGCAAAACAAAGACAGGACAGCCCCGATAGACTCTTTGGGTAACAATAGACTCACCTATAAGAGTATAAACTGAAAAATGTTCTCTTAAAATTTCAAGACTCAATCCAAACTTAACAGCCAAAACTGGAGTCACAGAAAATAAATTTGTGCCTGGATCAAGAAAAGAATAATAATCAAAACCAAAGACTTTTAACATACTAGTCACTACATCCGGAGTTTCCTCTACCTCCAGACGAGCAAGCAAACCATATAACCTATTGTTTCTGGGGCACCACCTTGTGGAGCTTTTTGATGGTCTTGATCACCTTGGTACACTTATGAATATTTTTGGCAACCCTGGGATTGTTAGTAATCTTGCGGCTTGGATTACCACACTGAAAACAAGCACCTAAATCCTTCCAACATGCTCCTGAATGATTCTTCCCATGCCTATCACACCGAGGAGGTAAGAATCTACCTACCACCTGTGCCTTAGGAGGAGGCACCTTATTAGTAGCAACCCTTTCATTAGAACCTTAGCCTTGTTAGAAGCGACCATATCTACCACCACTCCTAGAGTTGGAAAACCCAATATCATACTGAGCTCGCTGGGGATCATTCATCCTCTTCTGCTTGAGCTTTTCCCCTTCAATGTGTTTTTCATAAGTCCTAAGACATATCCAGACAACATTATTTTACAACCAAATCAGTGATCCCAAACTTATGCATTCTTACACGGGGTCAGCCACTAGCATAGGAGCATACTTTGAAAGCTTTGTGAATTTGAGGGAATATTCTATCACACTCATTCCTCCCTACTTGAGGTTGATAAATTCTGTCATTCTAGCCTCCATAAGCTCAAGTGGAAAGAAACAGTCCATAATGGTAAACTTGAACTCTTTCTAAGTAACCCTATCATCACCAATCCTCTCCATCAATCACTGGGTGTACCACACTTAAGCCACATCCTTCAACTGATAGGAAGCTAAATCAGGTTTGTCTTCTGAAGTCACCCCCATGATCTTCAACATTTAAGAGAGTTCATCAGTCAAGTCTTGAGCACCCTCATTAACTTTAGAACCATAGAACTCCAGAGGATTCATCCGAGTGAAATCCCTTACTCTAGCAACCGGAGTAGGAGCATGAGGAGGAGGATTAGCCTTGAAACACCCCAAAATTGTTCTTTGGAATGCCCATAATCATAATTTTCATATATCTAAATAATTCATTCATTATATTGAAAATCCGACTTCATGTTCTCAATCGGGGGGCAAAAGTGAGTGGGAAATGGGTATGACCCAGATGTTAGAGGACCCGTAGTGAATAACAATATTTGTTAATTTTCTAATTCTACTGAGCATCCGCCCCCTGGCCGCGACGTGCTAGGGGTGCAGAGCAGTGTAAAATTTCCTCTGCGTTAGTTCGTGTCGCGGACCAATACAAAATTTTCCTTAGTTTTTCTGTGTCTACCAAGGGCATTGGGGTCATAGCCCCATGCCCACTTATGCGTGAAATCATATATACTTAGCCATTTTTTCAACTCTATATCACTCAAAATCCTCTCAAAAACCTCTCTAAGACTTAACTCAATATCTCATTTCCAAATTCTTGGATTTCATGCTTAACTTCAGAACTCAAGAATTCACTTCAAGCTCTAAGCTTGCTTCAATATCATCTCAAGAAACCCCAAGTTTGAGGTATGTGAGTTTTATCCATTGGTTCCTTTCACCTATGGAGCTCAATCTTCCTTTTTATGAAAATTGCATGATTTCAAGTTGTATTACATATAGGTGTCTCTTATTATGAAATATGAGCATGAATTATGTTGGGGTTTTATCAAGTATTGTCGATTATGCATGTGTATCTATTTTAAGCTTACACTATGAGTTGATCTTTGTTTATTGAGACTTTGTATATTTTGAGCTATGAAACTATGATATGTTATGAGTTTTGATGATGGATTTCTGGGTACCCTACTTGAGGGTTTTACTACATATTGGTGGGTTGAATTGCATTGTGTTTTCTCATCTTATTTCACTCTCAAATTCCATGATTTAGAATGGTATCATGAATCAACCAAGTATTTGATAAAAAGTCAAGTCAAGAATACTTAACTTATTGATAATCTCTTTCATGACTTATAAGTCAAGTGACTATATAATGATTAAGGGCTTTCAAGTATGTATTGGATTCATAAAAATTATCTTTGATTTTACAAGTTAAAAGATATACCCTATTTCAAGGTTTTTACTTCTTGTGAACCTTTTATGTTAAAGAAAGGGTTAATGTATGGTTATGGTCTACTCTCGAGTCTCAAGTTAGGCTCACAATTAGAGGTCAAGAATGTTTCAAGAGCTACTCATGTCATGTTTCTATTTTTGTCACAAGTTATAATTATTTCAACTATTCTGTGGGATTTGACTTAGCACCAATTGAGGTTTAAGATGGGGCTCGACTAAAGGGGTCCTTAGGTAAAGTCTTTTGTCTCTAAACTATGCACCACTATACGATTATGATTATTATCCTTGCTAAACTAGTGGATCCATCTAGTCATGTTATCATGTTTGGTATTCCTTGTCAAGTAGACCACACCTAGCCAGGGGCGTCATCCCCGTCCACCTTACCAAGGGCGTAGCATGACTTGGATTCCAATTTGTAGCTACTTGGTCTATGTCAATTGAATACTCTTCCTACACATATATGCTATATATTATGTACAAGATGAATGATTTACAAGCATGTATTGTTATGAGCTTTAATAACCATCTTGAAATTATATGTCTATTGCCTATGATGCATTTTCACTATCATGACTCAAGCCTAGGGCCTACATATGACTGGCGAATGGGGAACCCCAAACAAACCTGATAGCATATCATTACACATCCTTGGTCACGGGAGCGATGAGAATGACAATGAAAGATAAGCATAAACAAGGGGAAACTAGTACGAAGGAAATCTCTTTCATATGATAAATAACAAGAGTCAATAGAGTCAAGGCTCATAACATAGATACAACATATGTCCAATAACACTTCTACTACATAAAGAAAAGAGCGGGGGCCAAGATAAAGTAACCGGGCTCACCCTCATAGCAAAAATAGGAAATAAGAAAGAGTGTCTCTATATATAATAAGAGAATCATTGACCAAGGTCCCCAAAGCAGAGGACTCACCATCAAGCCTGAGGAAAGTCTACTAGCCACGTGTAGGAGGATGCTCAAGTGGGGCTCCGGTTCCTATATGGTGATATCATGTTGGCAGACAGTATGCGTTACTATGTCTGAATCTACTAAGTATGTGGGATGCAATGGAACAATTGATAGGCATCATAATCCAAAATATATAGTGAAACACAATAGGCTTGATAACAATATGACATGTATGATCAATACATAAGTAAAACATGCTTAAGTAAATCATGCCCATATAAGATATCATATATGAAGAAGAGACCAAGCTAGTTCCCAAGGTACAAACCCCTCTGCAGGTTAGTAGGTACAAACCCCAATCTCGGTTAGCGATTACAAACCCTCAACTCAATTGGTGATGATACAACCCCATTACCCAAGTGGATGAGTATAAACCCCCATCCGGTTACCCAACTCTTTTGCCCCAGGTCAGGCATGGTCTAATGTAACACTTCATATAGGATTCATCATAAGCTCTAATGCAATACCTCATGTAAGAATAATCATATACATAAACTCATGTCATCATCATAACATAATTCATTTCATATCTCATGCTTTCGACCTTCAATTCCTTAAGAAATCATAACTGGACATTTTTATCAAACACCTTAGGTGTGTGTAATGGGGGTAAAAGAGCATGCAATTTAGAGATGAAATCATGCTGGAAAATCAATGGTAAAACCTTTAATTAACACCTTGCAACACCCCGAAGAATTTCATATCAAAACCCCTCATCAAATCCAACATTTAACCCAAGATTGAAAGATCAAAACATGCTAAAACAATCATACTTTCATGAAAATAAATAACTGTGTAGTAAATTTCTCAATGTACGAGACCTACATCTAAATGTTTGAGTGAGCATTGGCAAATGTTTAGGATGATATGAGAGTGTAATAAGGTTAAGTATATGTATTTCCAAGTGTGGAAACCCTTAGGAGCAAGACATAAAAGTCTAGGATCGAAAAAATTAAAATAGGCACCAAAAACACAATGGTGCATCGCGGAAGCGACGTGAAAACCCCACTGGAATTAGCATTTTCTAGACGAACGAGTTTTATGAAAATAGGCATAAATTCTTTATCCGAACTCGGAATGAGGTGAAACTAAGTATGTTGGAAAGCTAATTCAAATAGATTTAAGATGTTAGGTGTGGGCCACCTAATTCTTTGTGTACTATGAGAAATGCCCAATCAAAGTGGACCTAAGGAGTTCTAACCACCTCATTGTTATCCTCACTCACACCTATTATATTAAGTCACCAATCCCCCAAATAATTCAAAAGCTCTAAATAAATCAATACCTCATCACTAGAGATCACCACATACATATCAAGGTAGGGTTTTAAGACCCCATTCATGAAACCCACAATCATTACCAGTGCATAAGTCAACCAAACAACTCCAGCAATACTAATAATGCTCACTCCTAATCTAAAAAGGACATTGAAGGATATCACCTACCCTCATCCTCACTTGGGGACAAAACCCGAACCAAAGATCGATCTTAGAGAAGTGACTAATCCATCATAGTTGACTAAATAATTGACCATCTTACCCATCATATTACAACCTTATGGGTTCTACACTCATTAGAAACATACTATGCAAGTAGCCCAAAATGCCCCAAGACCCCCAACACAACAAGCTAAGCCATCATCCCATAACCATACTTATAATATGCATATACATACTTTCAAGGAGGCAATAGTTATTTTCCAAATCATTTCAATGCACACAATCGGGCTTAAAAGCCAAACATCATTTATAATAATTCATACTTAGGCTCAAATGACAAAATCATAATTTCATAGTCATACCACTAATGCATAGGAATAGCCCATTCATATACAAAATGGTGCAAGAACCCAAAATGCATAAACAACCAAAACCAAAGAGATATATGTGACCACAATATTGTCATAACCAACTTTTTTATCAAAATCATGCCATAAATGAATTTGGGCTTACCCATAATTTTTTAAAATAATCCTTGTATATGAATGCATATGCAATGGACAATAAGTGAATGACATGGGTAATTAAGACTTCATTTAATACTCAACATTTATAATATGAAGTTGAAGTGAAAACATCATTGACTCTATATTTACATCAATAGTGTAATCTCTCATGCATAAATAATTTCAAAAGGGGAACATGCATGCTTATAACTTCATGAACCCC
>JAPFFP010044503.1:0-12357 GCA_026153255.1 Solanum medicagineum | reverse complement strand
CCCAGTAAGGGTACAGGATATCTAGCTGCGATACTAAGCTCCAGGTTGCTTCGGGGCTTTGTTTGTGTCTAAAGCTTTTATGCTTATATTGTACAGATAGTCAAGGCGGGGGCCTATCCTGACCTTTATCAGATGTTGTTCTTAATCTAGAGGCTTTGTAGACTATGTATATCAATTGTGTTCATGTTTAGTACGTAAAACTCTATGGCCCCAACGGCCTAGTCATACGCATTTTCTTTTGGCTTATTATCACAGTTTATTTCCTTAAGGCATGTCAAATGTGGAAATCCGTTATAATGTGTATAGAAAGTGTATAGATATAGGTTGATTCTCTCGGGCCTTATCGGCAGCGGGTGCCATTCCGCCCTAATGGGACTTGGGCGTGACATGACTTGTATTAGCATGTTTGCTCATTTTGCCTTAGCCATGAGTAGATAAGCATCCACAACTTGGGGTTGTGGGAATCATGGGTAGTTGATTTGAAATAACCTAGGTTTATTACATTTCTACGACTAGAATTTGCATGTATTGTCTATTTCTCTTCATTATGATTATCGTTTGGTGGTGACCAACACCAATACTCACCTACTATCACTAGCCCGACAAGGTAGTGATGAATAGGAAAAGGGAAGTAGATGACAGGATTCGATTGATGTGTTCTCATCTAATCAACCAAACTTGACCAAGGGGAGATTCACTGGGACAGTTTGTAACGCTTAGTTGGCTGGCCATGGTGGCCGACCAAGCGCCATGGTGAACTTCGACCTTCACCTTCAGATTAGGGTGGGAAGAACCTAAGTAACCATCGTGCATGTAAATTTTCAATTGTAGTTATGCTACATAGGGTAATCAAGTCAATGAACCATGGTGAACACGATTCCGAAGTTGTCACTAAAATTGAGTGTTTTCTTGTATCAAAGTTTAGTGTTTATTCTATTTTGTTCTTGAATCACAAACCCCCCCACCCCCACCCCCTATTTAGGGATTTTATTTATTTATGCTAGAAATGATTAGTAGTGGACTCTTGTAGTCAAGCCCTATATTCCTTGTGGATTCGACCCTAACCTTTGGTTACGTTACTTGATGAACATCAGTCAAAAGTTATGGTGCCGTTCCTGGGGAATATGACTAGGTTTTGACTTGAATTCACTATTAGTTAGTTCTAGTGTTGATTTCTAGAATCTCTTATATTTTACTTATGTTTTTGTTTTTGTTGTTTGATTTTTTTTTTTTGCAGGGTGTACTAGGTTGTATGCCCAACACAAGGTGCCAAGGCAATCCGTTAGCTCCTCTCAATTTGGAGATCCATCGACTACCAAGAAGAATGACTCATGTGAATGAGGATATCGAGGTTGAGGAGGATATGAATACGAATGAGAATATTGGAAGAGACGAGAATCCACAACCAAAGGGTAACAAGCCATAGCTTAGAGACTTCAATGAAAACACTTATGGATGGAATCAATATCAATTGAACCCTATGGATATGGATGATACTGATGCCATAGTACTGCCTTCTTTACCAGTAGATACTAAGTTCATTGTATCAAGTGGATTGCTCCAAGTGCTCCAAAATCGTAGACTATTCACAGGGCTTTTTCGGAGGATCCCCACCATTATCTCCAAAATGTGGTGTTTGTTTGCAAGAGTGTCATGGAGACACAAAGTATTTCTCTTGATGCTATTAGTTTAAGGGTGTTTCCACTGTCATTGACCGGCAATGCAGCTGTATGGTTATTTGAGCTTCCTTCGAGCACTATTACAAGTTGCGCTGAGCTTCAGGCAGTATTCCTTGAAAGATATTTTCCAAGATCTAAGAAGTTGAAACTCAAGGACCAAATCAACAACTTTGAGCAATTTCCATGTGACTCTATTAACACAACATGGGAGAGGTTTACTAAATGCTTGAGGGTGGTCCCCGATCACAAGATTGTTGATGATACCTTGGTTGAGATTTTCTATCAGGCGCTTGAGGAGAATAGTCAAGCTTGTTCCATCACAATCATAGGAGGCTTGTTCATTGACCTACCTTTTGCCTTGATAGCTGCAAGGATGGAACAAGTGGTCAAAACAACCTCGAAGGGTCTAATTTGGACTATTAGAGGCAAGGTAGGGGAATCAACGTCGGAACTTCAAGTGTGATGGGGTGTATAGAGACAACCGGGGCAGATACTATGAGAGAGAGAGAGAGAGAGGGAGAGAGAGAGTGCCAGATGCAGAATGGGGAAAAAGAGAGGGCTACAAGAATGGTTCTTATGTGCCACCTCACAACCGTGATGTCGGGTCAAGCAACTCTAGGATCGAAGAGATGTTCAAAAAGTTGCTGAAGAGGGATGACCACCAAGATGAGACTTTAAAGGGACTAAAAGAGGATATTTCAAGTATTAACTAAAAAATAGAGTCTCACTTGGTTGCGATTAAGCAACTTGAACAACAATTTGGACAAGTTTCTTGATAGTTGAACCAATACCAAAAGGGCACATTACCAATCAATACTGTTCTAAATCCTAAAAATGAAGGGCATTACATGGCAGTCATGACCCGAAATGGCAAGAGAACTGTAGATCTCCCTATGGTGGTACTTGTAGGCGAAGTTGATGAGAAAAGTCTTGGTGGTAAATTCGTGGTTGAGGAAAAAGATCCGAAGGTTTTTGGGATGCAACAAGAAGAGGCAAGGGAGTATGAGAAATTGAAATCAATTCCCAAAACCCACCTCCTTTCCCACAAAGGCTTAAGAGAAAGGAAGAGGAGGGCAAAGACAAACACTTCCTCTCGATGTTGAAGCAACTCTCCATCAACATTTCCCTTCTAGAAGCCTTGGAGAAAATGCCTAGGTATGCCAAGTACTTGAAGGATTTGGTGACCAAGAAGTGCATTTTGAGCCAAGAGTTCTCACATGAACTCCAACAATGTAGTGCGATTACGACCAAATGTCTTGTGCAAAAATGAGAGGATCCCGGTGCATTCACCATCCCTTGCACCATCGGTGATGTTGAGTTTGCAAGAGCATTGTGTGTCTTAGGAGTGATTATATCTAAGCCTCTTGTTGTATTCAAAATGCTTGACCTTAGCACTCCCACCCTGACAAGGATGAGGTTGCTTATGGTGGATAGAACCATTAAAAAGCCAGAGGGAATCCTTTTAGATGTGCTTGTTAAAGTTGATAAATTCATGTTTCCCGCGAACTTTGTGATCCTTGATTGTAAGGTTGATTTTGAGGTGCCTATCATCTTGGGAAGACCATTTCTGGCCACCGGTAGAGCTCTATGGATATGGATTCAGGACAATTGCAGTTAGGGTCAATGATGGAGAGGTCGTATTCGATATTCGCCAGTACATGAAGCATCTTGAGGAGTTCAAAAGTGAGGTGTGGACCCCTGATGATAGTTGATACAAGGATAATGACAAAGTCGAGCCACAACGTCAAACAAGACGCTTCTTGGAACGCATACCAAGCATTTTTATAATTGTTAATTAGCTTTAAGTTTTCGTTTTGACTATTGAGATTCTTAGGTAGAAGGTTTGAGTTTGTTTTTGGTTGAAAGAAATTGATGTAGTGGTAATATTTTAGGAATTGTTGTATTTGGAGATTTGGTTTGTAGGTGAAAAATTGAAGAACTGAAGAGAAGAAAAATGGCACTTGGAGCAGCCTTTACGATTAGGCATATGAGTCATATTCCTTACTACGACTCGTAGTCATGCCTTGTAGAGGGAAAGAGTAAGTATCAAGAGTTTGCATGTACACTACGAGCCAACCTTACGACTCGTAGGATCCCCTACGAGTCGTAAGTGGGGTTCGTAGTGCCCAGGTATGATCTCTTAAATTCTGCAAGTGTTGGGTCTATTACGAGACTACAACTTATAAGCCAAAGGACATCCTGCGACTTATGAGTCATAGGACTTATATCAACCTTTTAATTTTTGACTCGTTTTGCTTATATAAGGGGTTGAAATAACATTTGGCCCCCAATATTCAATTTTAACCCTAGATCGACGGATTCCTCCCATACCAACTCAATATTTCCCATTTCCTACCAAAAATCCCGGCTACCCACGTCATTTTGCAGCGAAGATTCATGCGAAGTCACTATCCCTAGGGTTTTGGCATGGTTTTTGATTCCCTTTGTTTCAGTTAACTTCTGTAATTGATCTGTAAGTTTCGTGGTTAAATTTGGCACTCTGTTGTGGTGAGTTTACTCATTAGATGAGTATATACATAGTTTAATCATAAACACTCATGCGATGTGGAGATTTTGATCTAGACATGAAACCTCAGGCTTGTGTGATTTTGAAAGTTTTGTTGGGACTCAAATTGTGTTTGGAAATTCTTGTGAGGGTGATTGAAAATGAGAAAATTATTTCTTCATGAATGCAATTCTTAATTGTTGCCCAACCATGGTTTGAATTGTAATTGAAATTGGAATTTAGGTAGTGTAGGTGTGTTTCATAAGTCTTAACTTGGTGAACTAGACTGAATGGTCTGAATAGACTAGATATAATGTCTTGTTGATATCAAGCGTGAAATTGGAAAGTATTTTGTTTTCGGTGTGCTTGATGTATTGTGAAATGATCTCGATTCTTAGGGATAATAGTGGTTTTAATGTTCTATTGTTATTATGAGATTTCTTAGGTGCCAAATATTTTGTATTGCTCTTATGTGTAAGTGTTTTGAATGGTGTATTTAGATTGTGCTTGTTGTGGAAAAATGACAGGCATCACTTGTGTCTTCTGTTTCCTACTACGAGGCACTCCTACAACTCGTAGTTTCCCCTACGAGTTGTAAGGGTTCCTTGTACCAAGCATTAAACACCTGTGATTTCTACATATTTCCCATATGAGACCCACATACGACTCATAACACCTACTACGACTCATAGGGAGGGTCTTATAAACCTGACTCAATTCTTAAAAATGTCTCAGAAATTTGATACAAGGCTAGACTACGACTCGTTGTTTCCCGTATGAGTCATAACTGCCTCTCGTATCTGAGGTCAGATTGCATATTTTTAAGATACTCTATTACTATGAAGCCAGTGTATGACTCATAGGCCATCCTACGAGTTGTAACTATACTTGTACCTGCAGACCAACAATTGTTTCACTGATCTTTCTTCTGTTTTATTTTTGATTCTATGCTTAAGTATTTGTGTTTCTTGTTCTTTCTTATGTGATTTATTGGATCAAACATCTTGAAACTAATATGTTGTTTTGTGGGTTGGTTTGTAGATAAAATGTCCCCAAAAGACAAACGTGTAATTCGAACTCTCCGACGGAGGTTGATGGATGAATCCTCCGAAATCGAGCATTCAGAGGGCTCTGTGGAAGTCTATAGAGTCACAGTAGACCCTAAAGCCAATAGACCCCATAAGGAAGCACTTATAGCACAGACGCCCATGAAAGTTAGCTGTTCCTCCCAGTCTTAAGAGGAGGAACAACAGGGTAACAGGGATGGATCAGATAGCAGCCTTCCACAAATGATCCCCTCACACTAAGGTTCAGAATCGGAGTCGGAGAGCACCTCCCAGACCCAGCAGGAGGAAGTCTAGTCCCAACCCCTAGCCGACCGTAAATGGTTTGTCCTAGGGATGAAGGATATATATGATCAGGGTTTAGAGTCCAAGGGACAGGGCAAACAGGTGCAGCAATTTCATGAATAGTCGAGACTAAACAACTTGGGGTTGGATAAAGTGCCTGGGTTAGAGTTAGACAGACTTGGGCTATGATGGACCACACAATAGCTAGGAAAATATGCCCCCTTCGTAGTTTGTGAGTTTTATGCAGCTTATCTTGCTACACTCCGTTGGGGGTTACCGAAGAACAAGAAGCTGATCCAGTAGCCGAGGTTATAGGTGGTACTAGTCAAGTGTAGGAGAGTCCCTATTTCAGAGGAGACTATTCGTCGGGTCCAGTTTGGGCACAGTTACAGTATGCCTCAGTCTATCGCAGAATATGATGGGCGCATTGATAAGATGAGGAGAGCAGTGATTGGGAAGGACATCAGGGCCAGGACAGAGCTTTTATAGTGGATAGCTAGCCAGATTTGTGAGGAGGGCTTTGAGCAAATGTGGGTTACAAACACGCTGATCCTCTAGTGAAGGCCCACCTCTCTTTGCGGGCCAAGTTTTGGTGGTCCATTATCCATTGGCCTATGAGGCCTACTATAACAGATAATTTGCTCACTTTTGAGCAGGCAGTGTTATTAGCCAGCATCATAGCTGGTTATGAGATAGACTGGGCCCAGATCATCTCGGAACAGATCCACGAAGCAGCCGTCTGGACAAACACCTCACTGCCATTTCCTATTTTGATTCATCATTTGTGCAGTGTAGCGAGTGTTCCTATTGACCCTCATTGGTACTAGCACATACAGGCTATACGCACCATGGATCCCAGCCTGATAAAGGCTGACGAGAACCCGGGTGCCCTACCACGAGCAGCTCCTCTATTTCAGAGCCATTCCCAGTAGAGCCTCCGATTCAAAGTGCACCTCCAGTTGCTACCAGTAATACCTCAGTTACTTCAGAGCCCACACTAGCTGTGGAGATCGAGTCCACACCATCCTCCAGTACTCTAGCACCAAAAGAAGCTTCATTACAGGTTGATTCTCTTACTTTTGTTGTTGCTTTTCAGGCATTATTATGTAGGGGGCTAGGTGGAGTCCAGACTACATGCTCTATCTACATGGGTCAGACCTTGGGTTGACCAGACTATACAGGACCCCGAGGAGAGGATGAAGGCATTCACCCTGATCTAGTAGATGAGAAAGTTAGGGTGGTGGATGCCCGAGTAGATGCCTTCGAGGCGAGAGTCCAGTGGAGACTTGAGGGAGCTCGGCCTATTGACACGAGCGCTATGCCTAAGGAGTTGTCCAAGTTTAAGGACGAATTATTATAGATGTTAGCAGCTCCTGTTGCAGTCCTAGAGGTGACACCGGCGGGCGATGAGGTATTCGATTGGCTAGCTGACTGTTCAGAAGTCCACGGGAAGAGGGCCCTTGAGCATGATGCTGATCCAAAGCGAGTTCAGAAGTAGCGAGATTGGAGGAGGAGCCCATACCCGAGGAGGTGGTGCAGGAGTCGTTATTGTTGATGGCTATTAAGAGAGATCGGGAGCAACACACCCCATATGGTGAGGGTAGCTCATGGATTGCTGAGGAGAAGTTGGTGCCCCAGGACCCTACAGATCAGCCAGAGCCAGTGCTTGATGCACCATGATGTTTGATTTCTTTTGACCCCAGTTCTTATTTTGTCATGATGGACAATTTGGTCTCTTATTAGATGATCTTTTTATTTTGTTGGTTTTGGATTTGTTTAAATATTGTTATGTTAGATGTTATTTTTACTTATATTTTGGAAGCAGTTTTTGGTTTTTAATATATTTATGTATATATTTCGATATTATAGTGTTTTGTTTTCATTCTTGTCTTTACTTTGAGGACAAAGTATCCTATTTTGGTGGGGTGTGTGAAGTTATGGATTACGATGAAGTCTGAGTAACCTCGAGTCCATAACTTCCCCTATTTTTGATCCCAAGGTTTTTCTGCCGTGATTCTTTTTTCTTGTGGATGTTTAATTTTCTATTGAACTGGCATGTTTAGGTAGTGTAGATAATGTGTAAATTCATAACAATGTTATCTGTTGGCATATGCATAGTCTTTAATTGTGTTTTAATGTTTTGAAAAAAATTGAGTACCCTCTAAATTTTTGAGATTTTGGTTGTTAATGCGTTCATACATTTTGAGTATCTAGCAATGTTTTTTCTGATATTGTGAAGGTAAGCTGAGACTGAAAGCATGACTTGTAAGTCTATACTTGATTGTGGATGCAACGTCATGTGTGTTGTGAGCTGATTTTGTTGCATTCATGCATCTTGTATGGACTTAAAACTTGCCATAGTACTCTAAGATTGGTTTGGTGATGTGGTTGATATGGAAAGGATCTTAGGCCTTTGTTCTTTGATTCAACCCACTTTTAGCCTAAATGACCCACCAAATGAGTGAGAGAATCCCTTGTTCCTAATTTTTGAGCTTCTCATATACTCTTTCTTTCTTGATAGTTTGCTAACTTAACCTTGTTTGATGAAATACCTTGATATTGACCCTGGTCTATCCTTGAACATGTGAACCTTAATTGAGGCCAAAAGCCTAAGTAGAGGGTGGCTACAAGTTGTGCCCCTGGTTTGAGGAAAAGATATTGTGCATCACATCTCAAGCTAAAAGCCTAAGTTGAGGGTGACCCTTATTGTGGTAAAGTAATGACAATGAGGTGGTTAGTTGGGGAATAAAGAAAGAAATGAAAAATCATAAGTCGAGTGAAGAATAAAAATACCTTGAACTGAGAAAAAGTAGCAAGAATTGAGTTCAGAAATAAGTCACAACTGAAAACAGAAAGAAAGCAATTGAGAAAAGTTCGAAACAGGAGAATAAGGGTGGATTTATTGAATAAGGTTGGATTATGAAAGCAAAAGTGTTGGTAAACATGGTTCAAGGATAGCTTTTAGTCACTACTTACCTAAAATGTCATAACAAAGCCCCCTGAACCTATGTTACAAACCCTTAAGTCCTAAAGTGATCCAAATCCACTTTATCACTAAGCCAGAAGATGAGTATAGAGGAAAGCTTATGGTGTCAGTCAGTATGCATGAATTTCAATTGTGAGAGTAAGAATGCTTCCCCAATCCCTGAATTTTAAATACTTTTTGAGTGAGTATGAGAGACTTCTTTTCAGTGAGGGCATTTTAACTACTTGAGCTGCGTATGACTATACCAGCGATTGTGGACAGTTGATGCTCCTTAGCTTGTCACAGTTGGATTGCAAGGTATCTCATTATGTTCTTGATTTGCTTAATAACTTTGCAATCCTATTTGAAAATAGTAGTTGGGTACCTAAATCAGAGGAGTTGTTGTATATGCCATTAGTATAACTGCTTATATTTCGCTTTGTCTACGTAGATTGAGTCGTCGCTTGAGGTCAAGCAACAATTCTAAGTTGAGGATGTTGATGTGCTGTCAAAATATAGCATATGTGATGCCTAAAACAAAGGATTTTGTGAGTTCTTAATGCAACTTTTTATGGTTTTTATGTGTTTTAGTGTTGTTCTTGCAGAAAAATTAGGTTGGCATGATTTTGAAGAAAAGTTGCAGATTTTGCTGAATCATAAGACATACGAGCTCATCTACGAGTCGTAGCTGAAGCTACAAATTGTAGGATGTGTCATAGCAAGAAACAGAGACAGAAAATTCAGAAATCTGGTCAGTAGAGGGCAACCCTACGAGGCCATTCTATGAGACGTAAGTTGCACTACGACTCGTATAGGCGGACTCGTAGCAAGAATCAGAGAGCCAAATGTTTGACAAAAACTGAAGGCCAAGACTACGATAGGAACATACGAGTTTTAGCTTAAGCAATGACTCGTACCTTTGGGCCATATAATTTCAGTCCAAGATGACAAGAACTTGATACGAGAGCCCGACTATGACTCATAGGTCACCCTGCGAGTCGTACCTATAGGGCTTACCAGCTGCCAGCTACCTTTTCAGCATTACTTTTAGGGTTTATTTGTAAACACTATAAATAGTATTTAGTTCAATTTTTATATGGAGATTCCAGATTTAAGAAGGGAGACCTTACCTTTGAATATTCTCTCAAGAATATTTTAGGGTTTTAGATTAGTTTATCATTTTCTCTTGGAAAATCCATTTTGGGTATTGCAAATTTTGCTTTGTATTCATTGTTGATCAATCAAGCTTTTGAGTTTGCAACTTGCGGGGCATACATACTTTAGAGGTTTTGGTAAAACTCTCATTTCTGACTGGTATTAGCATGTTTGCTTGTTTTGCCTTAACCATGAGTAGCTAAGCACCCACAACTTGGGGTTGTGGGAATCATGGGTAGTTGATTTGAAATAACCTAGGTTTATTACATTTCTACGATTGGGGTTTGCATGTATTGTCTATTTCTCTTCATTATGATTATCTTTGGTAGCGGCCAACACCAAACCCCACCTACTATCACTAGCCTGACCAAGGTAGTGACGAATAGGAAAAGCGAAGTAGATGACAACATTTGATTAATGTGTTCTTATCTAATCAACCAAACTTGACATAGGGGAGGTTGACTGGGACAATTGGTAATGCTTACTTGGCACGCCATGGTGGCCGACCAAGCGCCATGGTGAAATTCGACCTTCGCCTTCATAAGAGGGCTAGAAGAACCTGTGTTACTATCCTGCATGTGAATTTCCTATTGTAGTTATGTTACCTAGGGTAATCAAGTTAATGAACCATGGTGAACACGATTCCCAAGTTGTCCTAAAATTGAGTATTTCCTCGTGTCTTAGTTTAGTGTTTATTCTATTTTGTTCTTGAATCACAACCCCCCCCTCCATTTAGAGATTTTAGTTATTTATGCTAGAAATGATTATTAGTGGTCTCTTATAGTCAAGCCCCGTATTCCCTGTGGATTCGACCATAATCTTTGGTTAGGTTAATTGCTGATAGTGACCGCTTTCTTATTGGAGCATGAACATTAGTCAAGATATCATGCCGATTTAAATGAATCATGTATTGCACTAAAGGAACATTTCATGTGTAGCTTTTAAGAACACAAAAGATAGTTATGCATATTGAAAACAAGCACATATATGATGTCTAATTGTGGCATAATTGTAGGGAAAATGGAGATCACAACTGATGTGTCCATATATTGGACTCATATAGGGCTTATATTTTATGAAATATTGTCATCAATACATTCTTTTGCCTCAGATGTTAGCAAATTTTTATGTTTGATGCTAGAAAAGAGGAAGGAAATGCATAGAAGGACAAATCATAACAACATAGGACAAAAGGAGCAAAAGGGACAAAAAGGCAGTAGAAATCAATGTTTCCGAACAATTCGGTGGGTCACCAAATGAGGATAGTGACCGCCTAATGTTGCGGTGTTCAACCTTAAGGATTCAGTTAAAAAAAGTGACAGTGATGAATATTTGGCAGATTGTTGAACAGGTTCGATGGCGCACAGTTATGTCACTGAAAGTGACAGTGTCCAAGGCCTCCAGGAGAAGTTTAAAAACATGGTCAAGTGCACTTTTGGCCGATCGCTTATGTGTTCAGGCGATGGCTTATCTTGACCACCAAATGGTGACTTGTGCACTGAATGGAGTATTTTTTACCTGAGTATAAAAGGAAAAATGTAAGGATTATTTAGTACATGATACTAGAGAGTGAGATCCTGAGTAGACATACATGGAATTCTAGAAGGAAGAAATACATCTATCAAGAGAAGAGGCTTAGCTTGAAGATAGTTTTTTGCATCTTTGACTTCGTGGATTGTAGATCCGAGTCTAATTTCAATTGTCCTATTAATTTATCACCTTTTTCCATGAAGAATGTGGTTGGTAACTCTTTTTATCTCTTAGATATTCTAGGCTAAACCTTCCTATTTAGGGTATGTAATAACTTGGGATTCTTGAATTTATGATTGGGTCTTTGTTATTTTTAATGCATTGCTATTAATTGATGTGAGTTCATCTTTTTTTACCATGTTTAATTGAAGCTTTGAGGACAAAAACTTAGGGTTTATGTTTAGATCTTTTTTTGCATATATCCTTGAAAGATTGAAGTGGGTAATGAATATGATAGCCTGAATATTGAGGGTTTGATTGCATGCCTGATAAGGGTTCAATCGGCTTAGGCTTGATAGGGTTTGCTACTCAATTATATAAGGCCCAACGAGTACTAGTGTGATTTTGCATATGAGGTCTTAGGTTCATATGGAATGATACTTTCATCCAATAGGAGATTGTAGTTACTAGCACTCTAGCCTACTCATGTCTAATTAATATATTCATTTAATATATAAGACCCCATATTGATTTCTTGACTCAAGTGTACACACCCCTCGAATGTCTCTTCTCCATTAGTGATAAAATCAATTTACGCAATCGTAATTTCATTACATAATACTTCAATTCATTTTTAGTAACTCTACAAACCTTTAGAACAATGTAATTCAAACTATGAAGTACACTGTTCCCTATGGATTGACTCCAACTCCTACTTGGGTAATTATGCTGATGAAAATCACCATACTTCCTATTGGTTTTGAGGTATGATTGAGCGACATAAAAAATGGTGCTCTGGCAGGGAACGGTGTTGTGATTTTGGTTTAGAAGTGTTTTATTGAGCTAATTCTTTGTAGTTGAGCGTATTTACTGCTTTTCTATTTCATTTCTTTTGTGTTGATTTGACTTTTTTGTGAAAGAAATGAATACCTCAAGTAAGTATAAATGGTGATGACAATGAAAATCTCAACGATGTCAATTGGGATCAACATGGGTGTACCGGTGCTATTAGGT
>JAPFFP010044502.1:0-12357 GCA_026153255.1 Solanum medicagineum | reverse complement strand
GGTGGGGGGGGGGGGGGGGGGGGGGGGGGGGGGGGGGGGGGGGGGGGGGTGCCGGGGGGGGGGGGGGGGGGTGGGGGAGGAGTTGGGGGCGGTGTGGTATAAAAAAATTGAATTTTTCAAAATTAGAATTTTATTAAAAAAAATTAATCTTTTGGTATGGGGTTGGGTGCAGGGGGAGGGGGGGAGGAGGCTGGTGGGGGAACGAGGGTGGGGTAAATATTTTTTAAAAACTCAGTTTTGAATTTTAGTAAAAATAAATTTTTAATTTTTTTGGGGGGGAGGGAGTGGGTTTAGGAGAATTGGGTTACTCAGAATAGAAATGGGTGAAAAAAATAAAATTTTCAAACTATAAATATTTTTTCAAAAATAAATTTTTTATCTTAGTTTATTTAAACATAATTCGGGAAAGGGGATTGTAATATGGATGGGATAAAAAATCAATTTGAAAATTGCATAAGAGTTTTGAAAAATATTTTCCTAAACATTTGGAAGGAAGTCATTTTTCTTAAATTTGAGGAAAATAAGTTGATTTGGAAAAATATTTTTCAAAATATTTAAGCTAACCAAATATGAGAAAATGAAAAAATATTTTCTGGAAAATATTTTCCTTCATACCAACACACCCATTGTGTCAAATGTCACTATTTATAGAATGAGATTGAGAAACACAAAAGGTTGTCATGAATATGACATTACCCATTTGAGATCATGGATGAGAGGTGGGAGTAAAAATCATAATAATTATAATTAGTGCAAGTTACATATGTTTACATAATTGTCAGCCTCGAGCCTAACCTTGGATGTGGCCAGCACCCGAAAACCATTTCTGGTCTCAAGTGAACCACTTGGTTTGGCTATTTACTCAGCGGAAGACTTAATAATGATGGTAACGGCCATAAAAACAGTAAGATAAGCTAAACTGTCTGCATAATTAAATAAGAAATCTTTTAAGCAATGTCTAAACAACTTAAAACTAAAATACAAATCATGCGGTCTATGGAACCTCTACTAAGCTGTCTAAAAGGACTATTGAGACAGGCCCCAAGTAGCCAGAACTGAAATAAAACTAAAATGACATAACATGACATGAACTAAAGAGCCTCGGACTTAAAAGAGGCCTCACCACTGTCTGGAAGCTAGCAAACTCGCAATGGAGTGGCTGCTGAGGAACTCGGTCACCTGCATCTATATCATAAAACTATGCAGGTCCTAAAAACGTCAGTACGTGAAATGTACAGTATGTAAGATGGTCAAAACCTTCAAACTAGAATACCATAATATATCATGAAAAATATAATCACACTCATAAATGAGTTAACCATAATCACAAGGCTAGTAGGCTAAAAATAACATGCCAAACCTATAATATGTTGAAAGTAGTAATAAAACATAATTTTCTTAGCTTGGGGAGTTTCTCTAATCGACAAACACCACTATGAGATTCGTGGTGATATAGCGTCTTTCCACGCTACCAGAGCCATCCCGTACTTTGTCGGGGTAGGGGAAGAATAACTAGGGGAGTGGACCCATCCCAAAACTAAGCCATCTCAGAGGCTATTGAGGAAGGTACTGTTGTATGATCCTATCCTATGTTGGCTACATAGTTTATTAGTTGAAGTAATTTATTCTACTCTCACCCATGCCGGTGCTCAATACTACTCCCAAAATACTTACATGACTCATACTTAAATGATCATAAGTTATTGAAAATCTGGGTTTTTTCTTGGGGGACTTAACGCAGCTTAGTACTTAGCTTTCTCAACTGAAATTTTTAACATTACTAAACTAGTATCTTTCATATACTTTCGAACATACTAGATTTCTCAAATAGAGTATCAAGAAACCTTCAAGAAAACCATTCTTAAAATATATGATATGCTAATCTAAAATGCAAAAATAACTCAAGAAAGAAATTCTTTAACTAGTCTTGAACCATAATCTTTATTGGTGTTCAGGAACCCCACATGAACTCATAGGAAATAATTTATACTTTAAAATCTTGAAATCAATACTTTAATAATAGTAAAAGAATCAAGAATCAACATCATTCAATCAAGAATCTATGCATACGTAAGGGAATCTACTAAACTTTATAAGGTTTTTATGAAATTACTCTAAATCAAGATTTGGAATTTTTGGAATGAAAACTAAGTCATACTTTTCTAGAATATTCTGAAAATAATGAATTTAGAGTGGCCTTACATACCTTGGAAGGAATTCTTGAAAATTTGAGGAGAAATCTTGGTGTTTCTTTACGCTTGGATGCTACCAGGAAGGTTTGAATGAGCGAATGAAAGTGAAAAGAACATTTTTTTAGGACTTATTTAGGATTTAAAATGGATTAGTTTAGGATATGTGGTGTGAAAAAAGTCAATTTTACCCCTCCCCTTTAAAAGAAGGAAAATTGGCCCCGCTTTGCACTAGTGCATGACACGCACTAGTGTAAAATCTCACTTTTTCGTAAATTTCACCTTTTCGTCGAAATTCTAGAAAACACTAAGTGTAACTCCGCTTTCTCTCCACGTCGCAGAGAGGAGCGAACCTTCAATATTTCTGAATTTTTTTTAGGGAAAAATAATTATCGCTTTTTTGAGTTTTTATCGAGTTGAGACCATTTTCCGACTCAATGTTTTGTCCTGATCGCAAATCCGGTCTCGAATTTACAAACAAAGCAAGGGAAGATACTTTACGTGCAAGGTCAAGTTGAGAGGAATTTCCATCATTTTATGGGGTGTTACAATATCTTCCCCTTGAGAACATTCGTCCTCGAATGATAACGATATGTACAAACTAGCTCAAAACACATGATTCTCGAACTTAATGAATATGATTTTTCCAGGTGAAAAATGAAAGTTACCTTCAAAGTCCTATTGTAGGCCAATGAATAAGTGTGGATACTTGGCCTTCATGTCTGCTTCTGCTTCCTATGTGGCTTCTTCTATGAATTGGTTCCTCCATAGAACCTTCACCGAAGTAATCTCCTTAGTCCTCAATTTACAAACTTGTCGGTCCAATATTTGCACCAGAATCTCTTCATACGACAAATTGTCCTTAATCCCAACACTTTCAACCAAGACAACTAAACAGGAATCTCCCAAGCACTTCTTAAGCATGGAGATATGAAATACTGAGTGTATAACACTCAACTCCACTGGTAGCTCTGGCTCGTAAGCAATACTGCCCACTCTTCTCAGAATCTGGTAAGGCCGAATATATCGTGGGCTGAGCTTCCCCTTCTTCCCGAATCTCATAATTCCCTTCATTGGAGATACCTTCAAGTATACTCAATCACCTACCTCAAACTCTTGGTCTCTTCTTCTAACATTTGTGTAAGACTATTATCTGCTCTGAGCTATCTGAAGCCTCTCCTGAATAACCTTTACTTTTTCCATAGCCTTGTGGACTAGATCAGGTTCTATCAATCCTGCCTCACCAACTTCAAACCACCCTATGGGTGATTTACACCTTTTTCCGTAAAGAGATTCATATGGTGCCATTTGTATGCTGGCCTGAAAACTATTATTATAAGAGAACTCAATCAAAGGTAAATGATAATCCTAACTACCTTTAAAGTCTATCACATAAGCTCTCAGCATGTCTTCCAAGGTCTGGCGTTCGCTCTGCTTGCCCGTCTGTCCGTGGATGGATGGTTGTGCTAAGATTCATTTTCATACCAAGCCCCTTTTGAAAGGACTTCCAAGACTAAGTTGTAAACTGAGCTCCTCTGTCTAAAATGATGGATATAGGGACCCCGTGCAATTTAACAATCTCCTTAAGATATAGTCTAGCATAATCCTCAGATGTATCAGTCGTCTTGACAGGTAGAAAATGAGCTGACTTGGTCATTCTATCTACTATGACCCATATCAAACTATGTTGTTTACGGGATCGAGGCAATCCTATCATGAAGTCTATATAAATCACCTCACATTTCCATTCTGGAATCTCTATGTTCTCGGCTACACCACAAGGCCTTTGATGCTCAACCTTAACTTGCTAGTAGTTTGGGCACCTAGACACAAACTCCGCAATGCCCTCCTTCATCCCAGCCCACCAGTAGACTTTCCACAAGTCTCTATACATCTTTGTTGCACCAGGGTTGATAGAGTATCCAACATTATGAGCCTCAGCCAAGATCCTATTTCTAAGACCGTCAACATTTGGCACACATAACCTTCCTTGGTATCTCAGGACACCATCTCCCCCTTTTGGGAACACTAATACTTCTAGCTTCTGAACATCTTTTAATTGGAGAAGAATGGGGTCCTTGTCTTGCTTTTCTTTCACTTCTACCACCAAAGATGACTCTGCTCTATTTCTGACAATGGCCCCACCTTCGTTAGAATCTTCAATCTGAACCCCTAAACGGGCTAGTCTATGGACCTCCTTCGCTAACTCTTTCTTTTGAACCTCAACATGGGTTGTTCTCCCCGTGGTCACCCTGCTAAAAGCATCAACAACCATATTAGTTTTACCTAGATGAAAGAGGATACTCATATCATAATCTTTCAGCAACTCCGACCATCTCCTCTGTCTCAAATTCAGCTCCTTCTGGCCAAATACATACTGCAAACTCTTATGGTCCGTGAATACATCCATGTGCACACCATGAAGATAGTTTCTCTAGATCTTCAAAGCAAACACCACCGTAGAAAGCTCAAGATCATGAGTTGGGTAGTTCTTCTCATGTATCTTAAGCTGTCCGGAGGCATATACTATCACCTTGTCTCTCTATATTAATACACACATGCCAACTCTATAAGCATCAGAATATACTACAAAATTATCAACTCCATCTGGTAGGGATAATACTGGGGTTGTATTCAGCCTAGTCTTCAACTCCTTGAAACTCTTCTCACAAGCTTCTGACCATTCGAACTTAGTCTTCCTCTGAGTCAGCTCAGTCAAGGGAGCTGAGATAGAAGAAAACCCCTCTACAAATCTTCTGTAGTACCCTGCCAAGCCCAAGAAACTCCTTATATCTGTGGGAGTTATGGGCATTGTCCAATTCTTCACTGCTTCAATCTTTTTGGAACTAACTTGGATATCCTCACCAGACAGTATGTGCCCCAGAAATGCCACCGACTCAAACCAGAACACACACTTAGAAAACTTGGCATATAGTTGCTGATCCTTAAGGGTCTAAAGGATAACTCTAAGATGGTTTGCATGTTCCTCGCTTTTATGGGAGTAGATCAGAATAATATCTATGAATATGATAACAAACATATCTAGGTACGGCCTCAATGCCCTGTTCATAATGTCCATGAAAGTTGTTAGTGCATTTGTTAGCCCGAAGGACATCACTAAAAACTCATAATGACCATATCGGTTTCTGAAAGATGTCTTAGGAATGTTTTTCTCCCTAACTTTAAGCTAATGATACCCAGATCTAATATCTCTCTTGGAAAAACAGGCAGTATCCAGAAGTTAGTTGAATAAGTCATCAATTTTGGGAAGAGGATACTTATTCTTAATGGTGATCTTGTTCAACTGACGGTAATATATGCACATCCGAAGCGAACCGTCCTTTTTACGTATGAAAAGAACTTGAGCAACCCAAGGTGAGACGCTTCGTCTAATGGAACCCTTATCTAAGAGTTCTTTTAGCTGTAACTTTAACTCTTTTAGCTCTGAAGGAGCCATTCGATGTGGAGGAATAGATATGGCCATCTTTCTGGAAGAGTGTCTATCCCAAAGTCTATCTCCCTATCAGGAGGGACTCCGAAAAAATCCTCAGGAAAGACTTCTAGGAACTCATTCACAACTAGAATAGACTGAAGAGATGGTGGATGAACTCGAGAATCCTGAACTCTGACTAGGTGATAATACACCTCTTGGAGATTAACTTTCTAGCTTTTAGACATGAAATAAACTGTCCTTTAGGGAAAACTGAGCTACCCCTCCACTCTAAGACTGGTTCATTAGGAAACTGAAACTTGACTGCTCTGGTTCTGCAATCTACGAAGGCATACCCAGCATGAAGCCAATCTATACCTAGGATGACATCAAACTCTACCATATCTAACTCCGCTAAATTAGCTACAATAGTCTTATGATAAAATAGAGACTAGACAACTCCTATAAATTCTTTGGGCTAAAATCGACTCTTCAATAGCAGTAGAAACACTGAAAGGCTGAAGAAGACATTCTGGGTTGACCCCAAACTTCACAGCTACATATGGGGTTACAAAAGACAATGTGGCTACTGGGTCAAATAATGTGTAGATATCATGAGTAAAGATTTTGAACATACCTGTAACCACATCAAGTGAGTTCTCCTACTCCTGTCTGGTGCTCATGGCATACAAGTGGTCTGTGACCCCTTTTGTCCCTACTGTAGTACCTCTGTGAGCTGGCTTACCCTGTGGTGCCAAAGAGACCGTCTGTGACCTGGTGTCTCTCATATTCTGCTTCCCCATAGGACAATCCTTCAAGAAATGCCCCACCTGACCACATTTGAAACAACCATTCGTGCCTAGAAGGCAGACTCCGGGGTGAGACTTACCACACTCACCACAAGTAGGATAGCGGTTTGATGAAGCTATGCTACCCTGTGACTGGCTGCTTGGGAATCTGCAGTGCTGTGATCCCTGCTCATTCCTTACTCTTGGCGCAGGTGCACTGGCAGATGAAGGTGTTGGTCCGGCTGTCTTAGGCTGGAAGGATGAATGACCTTGACCTCCAGTCCCTCTCTTACCTGACTCCTGGCCTGGTGTCTTAGTCCTTTACTCCTAACCTCTTCCTTGTCCTGCATCTTCTCCTCCTCTACTTGTTGCATATACATCATTAACCAAGCTATATCAATATCTCCAATCAACATCATATTCTTTCCCTCTCTCTTAGTCTTTCGAGAGAGCCCGGACATGAAGAGATCCATCCTAGTCCTCACCTTTGCCACCATAGCTGGAGCGTAGTGGGACAGCTAAGTAAACTTGAGGTTGTACTCCCGTACACTCATATTCACCTGCTTCAAGTTTAGAAACTCTCTTACCTTAGCCTGCCTTATCTCTCTAGGGAAGTAGTATCCCAGAAAGGCCTCCTCAAACACTGCCCAAGTAATTGTTGGTGCCCCTTCTGCCTTACTCCCTTTCCACTGGTCAAACCAGAGTCTGGCTACCCCCTTGAGCTGATAGGCAGCTAACTCAACCCGCTCAGTATCAACTATCTACATCACCTGGAACACCTTCTAAAGTTCCGCAATGAAGTTCTTAGAATGCTCTTTCAAATTGGACCCCGTGAACTCTGGTGGGTTCATCCTCATGAACTTACAAACTCTGGCAGTATCCGCCCCATCATTCCTGCCATCTCCCTGGCGACCTCCTTGATTACTGACTGCCTAAGACAAAGTCTGAATGTCCTGGCGAAGCTCAACATTAGAAATGTCTGCCTACTGTAGCTACTCCACAGGCACAACTGGGTTTCAATGTTCCTCAGGAATTCTGCCAGGCTGGTTTGCATTCCCTCTGGATGGACGTCCTCTACTCCTAACTGGTCTGTTAACTCTGCAGGGAGGCATGATCTGAAAAATACGACGTGAATGCATGAGTTAGAAGGAATTTCACAGAGATATTCTCTGAAGCATTAGACAAGGAATAACAAAAAAAGGATGACACTTCTTAATGTCCCATAGCCTCCCTATTATATATGTGGCGTGCTTCACACCCATAATATGGACTCTACTAGACACGGTTCCATAGACTCACTAACATGCTTGAACTCTGTGCTCTGATACCAAGTTTGTCATGCCATGAGCCTACACTCTAGACATGACCGGCACTCGAAAATCATTTTTAGTCCCAAGTGAACCACTTGGCTTGGCTACTTACTTAGTGAAAGACTTAATAATGATCATAACGGCCATAAAAGCAGTAAGATATGCTAAACTATCTGCATAACTAAATAAGAAAGCTTTTAAGCAATGTCTGAACAACCGAAAATTGAAATACAAATCATGCGGTCTATGGAACCTCTACTAAGCTGTCTGAAAGGACTACTGAGACAGGCCCTAAATAGCCAGAACTAAAATAAAACTGAAATGACATAACATGACATGAACTAAAGAGCATCGGACTGAAAAGAGGCCTCACCACTGTCTGGAAGGTAGAAAGTTCTCAACTGAGCGGCTGCTGAGGAACTCGATCACCTGCGTCTGCATCATAAAACGATGCAGGTCCTAAGGATGTCAGTACGTGAAATGTACGGTATGTAAGATGGCCAAAACCTTTAAACCAGAATACCATAATATGTCATGAAAACCATAATCATAATCATATATGAGTTAACCATAATCATAATGCTAGTAGGCTGAAAATAACATGCCAAACCCATAATATGTTGAAAGTAGTAATAAAACATAATTTTCTTAGCTTGGGGAGTTTCTCTAACCGACAACCACCATTATGAGATTCATGGTGATATAGTGTCTTGCCCACGCTAACAGAGTCGTCCCGTACTTTGTCCGGGTAGGGGACGAATAACTAGGGGAGTGGATCCATCCTAAAACTGAGCCATCTCAGTGGCTAATGAGGAAGGTACTATTGTATGATATTATCCTATGCTGGCTACATAGTTTATGAGTTCAAGTAATTTATTCTACTCTCACCCATATCAATGCTCAATACTACTCTCAAAATACTTACATAACTCATATTTAAATGATCATAAGTTCTTTAAAATCTTGATTTTTTCTTGGGGGACTTAGCCCAGCTTACTACTTAGTTTTCTCAACTGAAATCTTTAACATTAGTGAACTAGAATGTTCATGTACTTTCAAACATACTAGATTTCTCAACTAGAGTATCAAGAAATCTTCAAGAAAACCATTCTTAAAATATATGATATGCTCACCTAACATGGAAGAATAATTCAAGAAGACATTCTTTAACTAGTTTTGAACAATAATCTTTATGAGTGTTCTGGAACCCCACATGAATTCACAGGAAATCATTTATACTTTAGAATCTTGAAATCAATACTTTTATAAAGTTAAAGAATCAAGAATCAACATCATTCAATCAAGAATCTATGCATAAGTAGGGAAATCTACTAAACTTTATAAGGTTTTCGTGAATTATTCTTAAGCAAGACTTGGGATTTTTAGGATAAAATCTAAGTCATACTTTTCTAAAATATTCTGAAAATAATGAATTTAGAGTGGCCTTACATGACCTGGAAAGAATTCTAGAAAATTTGAGGAGAAATGTTGGTGTTTCTTTACGCTTGGATGTTACTGGGAGGGTTTGAATGAGCGAATGAAAGTGAAAAGAATGTTTTTAGGATTTATTTAGGCTTTTAAATGGATTAGTTTAGGATATGGGGTGTTAAAAAAATCAATTTTACCGCTCCCCATTAAAAGAAGGAAAACTGGCCCGATTTGCACTAGTGTGCGTCGGAAAACTGGCCCCGATTTGCACTAGTGCGCATCTGCGCACTAGTGTAAAATCTCACTTTTTCGCAAATTTCAGCTTTTCATCGAAATTCCGAAAAACACTAAGTGTAACTCCGCATTCTCTCCGCATGACGGAGAGGATGCAGACCCTCACTGTTTCTGAATTTTTTTGACGAAAAATAATTCACTTTTTTTTTTTGAGTTTTTGTCGAGTCGAGACCATTTTCCGACTCGTTTTTTTGTACTGATCACAAATTCGATCTCGGATTTGCAAACGGAGCAAGGGAAGATACGTTACGCGCAAGGTCAATTCGAGGGGTATTTTCATCATTTCATGGGGGTGTTACAATAATGGAGCGTCAGTAGATAATTGTCAAAGGGAAAATATATAGAGTCCAATTAACTTGAAGATAAATACCCTTCAATTGCTTAAACATATAATGTGATATTATTTGTAATTAATAGAGGCTGCACATCAAATGTAAAACAAGTAAATACCAGCATAATTGTTAAAAACATGACTTTTTAGATTCTTCAAACAAAACTAATGGAGAGATTAAAAAAAAGGAAATATAGTAGAAAAAATATAAATATGTCTCTTGATCATAAAGAGTATTGCATTAGTTACTAATAATAACCACAACAACGAACAATGGGACCATCAAGATTTTTAAAATATCATATAAATAGATAATAGAAAATTAATAAACAAAAAACAAGGGAAAATATTCAACCTACACCAAAATGAGTTTAATGCATATGAATATTATTAGTACAAACTTAAATTTCATTCCTGCAGACTCATTAAGCTATTTAACGTTTCAGTCATTTTATGGAAACTGAAATGGAAAACACATATTTAATACTATTAAGATATTTAAATGATTGTTTTTTAAAATTATTTTCACTTATAGCATATTATTTCCTTAGCATAATATTTGCATATATTCACAATAAGTATTAAATAAAAGAGTAACTCCAAGAAATTGAAAAGAGTACAATAAATTTAGTTTCTCAATTAAATAATTCGTTGCAAAATATTTAATGTTCTAAATATATTTATTGTAATATAAGTTTAGAAAAAAAATATTATAGAAATAGTTTTAGCTTGAAGAGTAAAATGGTAATTCAACTTTTCACTTTGAATTTTTTCACTTTTAGTAATATATGATGATGAATGATATGCTTAATGTGTGAAAGTGTGCTAGTTAACTCGCGATATATCCACAATAAAATTGAGTTGCCCTAGGACTCCTTTCGAGAAAAAGTTATCAGTTTGGTTGGAAAAAAGTCCTGATAATGTAAAAACACAAGCAAAGCTTCTCATAAAAGATGTCAAAATTGATGGTCACAGTTGTCTGTGATTTCATCCCTTTGCCTGCCGTTCGTGATGGTTTAATTTATTACCAGCTGATATCTACCGGAAGATCCTCTGTTCTCTAACTCTGAAATAGAGAGCAATAGCTTCCCTTCTTTCAAGAAAGTGGCGGCAAATGATAGCATCATTGGACGATCGCAAATTTAGGCAAACACATGATGCTAAGATTTACGATATAATAATAAAAAATCTGAAGCTCCCATCCTGTCAATGCAGCTAACTTGCAACTCTGTTAGGAAATATGACGCGATAGCGGAAGCATGATAAGGATCGTGATTGATATTGAAAAGTATAAATGAATTGGGAAAGGTAATAAATGGAGATACAGATTTAACGTGGTTCAATAAAAAATAGGCTACATCCACGAATGACGACGAGCAAAATATCACTATAATGGAGAAGTGTATAACAAAACCTCACTAGGCCTAAGTACTACGAGGATATAATTTTTGTGTATCACTCAGTGATATATGTAGAGTGGAGTGATAAAAATAAAAAGAGTATTAACACTCACAAAATACATAATGTGTATCTCACAGAATTCTTAGCACACATTCTCCTTTTCTGGATGATTGAAATGAAGGAATGAATCTCCTATATATAGTTGTAATGAAGGCTGACAACTTTGAATAGCAACCTTGAAAATAATTTGCAGACAAGTTGCCAACTTAAGTTGCCTATTTTGAATGAAGAATTGTAAGGCAAATTTCCAAAAGTGTGGGCTATGCAATCTTGCAAATTTCATTCAACAATTGTGTGCTCATTTTGAATCTTGGGCCAGATTTCAACAATCTCCATCTTGGACCAAGTTTTACAAAATGCTCATCGTCGTGTAAAGCTCCGAAGAGCTATTAGATGCTGAGAACACCAACTAAGTTCAAACAATGCTCAAACTTAGAACCAGGTCATGACTTGGTTAACATATCCTCTGGATTTTCATATACGTGAACTTTCTTTACAGTAATCTCTCTAGCAGCAATAGTATGTTTGATGTAATGGTACTTAATACTGATGTACTTTGTCATGGAGTGGTAGGCATCATTCTTGGTAAGGTGAATAGCACTTTTGGCTATCTGAAAATACAACATTTGTATCCTGCGTGATACCAAGCTCAATAACAAGACCATGCAACCAAGTAGCCTCTTTTACACCTTCTGTGGCTTTAATGTACTCTGTCTCTATAGTAGACAAAGCCGCAATAGATTGCAGCGATGATTTCCAACTAATAGCACTGGAACATAGGTTGAAGATGTAACCAAAGAGAGACCTTCGTTTATCGAGATCACCACCACAATCAGAATCAACGAATCTAACAACGTCATGTGATGTTGTCTTGCTTTTATCGAACACCAGGCCAAGATTAGAAGAATCTTTCAAATATCGAAAAATCCATTTAACAGCATCCCAATGAACTTTTCCAGGATTGTGCATATAGTGACTCACCATACTAACCGCATATGCAAGATTAGTTCTAATGCAAACAATTGCATACATAAGACTGCCAACAACAATAGAATAAGGAACGTTTGACATACGTTCTTTCTCTTCCTCCGTCTTTGGAAAATGATCAGATGATAACTTGAAATGA